>JAHLWY010000718.1:0-48872 GCA_020002185.1 Paraescarpia echinospica | reverse complement strand
TATACCTTATACTTATGTCTTAACCACTATGCGCTACACCTTATACTTATGTCTTAACCACTATGCGCTATACCTTATACTTATGTCTTAACCACTATGCGCTATACCTTATACTCATGTCTTAACCACTATGTGCTACACCTTATACTTATGTCTTAACCACTATGCGCTATACCTTATACCTTATGTCTTAACCACTATGTGCTATACCTTACAATTATGTCTTAGCCTCTATGCACTACACCTTATACTTACGTCTTAACCACTATGTGCTATACCTTATACATATGTCTTAACCACTATGCGCTATACCTTATACTTATGTCTTAACCACTATGCACTACACATTATACCTTATACTTATGTCTTAACCACTATGCACTACACCTTATATATTATACTTATGTCTTAACCACTATGCGCTATACCTTATACTTATGTCTTAACCACTATATGCTATACCTTATACTTATGTCTTAAACCCTATGCGCTATACCTTATACCTTATACTTATGTCTTAACTACTATGTGCTATACCTTATGCTTATGTCTTAACCACTATACACTATACGTTATACCTTATACTTATGTCTTAACCACTATGTGCTATACCTTATACTTATGTCTTAACCACTATGCGCTATACCTTATACTTATGTCTTAACCACTATGCGCTACACCTTATACTTATGTCTTAACCACTATGCGCTACACCTTATACCTTATGTCTTAACCACTATGCGCTATACCTTATACTTATGTCTTAACCACTACGCGCTACACCTTATACTTATGTCTTAACCACTATGTGCTATACCTTATACTTATGTCTTAACCACTATGTGCTATACCTTATAATTATGTCTTAGCCTCTATGCACTACACCTTATACCTTATACTTACGTCTTAACCACTATGTGCTATACCTTATACATATGTCTTAACCACTATGCGCTATACCTTATACTTATGTCTTAACCACTATGCACTACACATTATACCTGATACTTATGTCTTAACCACTATGCGCTATACCTGATACTTATGTCTTAACCACTATGCGCTATACCTTATACTTATGTCTTAACCACTATGTGCTATACCTTATACTTATGTCTTAACCACTATGCGCTATACCTTATACTTATGTCTTAACTACTATGTGCTATACCTTATGCTTATGTCTTAACCACTATGCACTATACGTTATACCTTATACTTATGTCTTAACCACTATGTGCTATACCTTATACTTATGTCTTAACCACTATGTTCTACACCTTATACTTATGTATTAACCACTATGTGCTATACCTTATACTTATGTCTTAACCACTATGCACTATACCTTATATCTTAACCACTATGTGCTATACCTTATACTTATGTCTTAACCACTATGCACTACACCTTATACGTTATACTTATATCTTAACCACTATGTGGTACACATTATACTTATGTCTTAGCCACTACGCACTACACATTATACCATATACTTATGTCTTAGCCAATACGCACTACACCTTATACTAATGTCTTAACCACTATGTGCTATACCTTATACTTTTGTCTTAACCACTATGTGATATACCTTATACTTATGTCTTAGCCACTATGCACTACACTTTATACCTTATACTTATGTCTTAACCACTATGCACTACACCTTATATCTGATACTTATGTCTTAACCACTATGCGCTATACCTTATACTTATGTCTTAACCACTATGTGCTATACCTTATACTTGTCTTAACCACTATGCGCTTTACCTTATATTTATGTCTTAACCACTATGTGCTATACCTTATACATTATACTTATGTCTTAACCACTATGCGCTATACCTTATACTTATGTCTTAACCACTATGCGCTATACCTTATACCTTATACTTATGTCTTAACCACTATGTGCTATACCTTATATCTTATACTTATGTCTTAACCACTATGCGCTATACCTTATACTTATGTCTTAACCACTATGCGCTATACCTTATACTTATGGCTTAACCACTATGCGCTACACCTTATACTTATGTCTTAACCACTATGCGCTACACCTTATACCTTATACTTATGTCTTAACCACTATGCATGATGCGCTATACCTTATACTTATGTCTTAACCACTATGCGCTACACCTTATACTTATGTCTTAACCACTATGCGCTATACCTTATAATTATGTCTTAACAACTATGCGCTATACCTTATACTCATGTCTTAACCACTATGTGCTACACCTTATACTTATGTCTTAACCACTATGCGCTATACCTTATACCTTATGTCTTAACCACTATGTGCTATACCTTACACTTATGTCTTAGCCTCTATGCACTACACCTTATACTTACGTCTTAACCACTATGTGCTATACCTTATACATATGTCTTAACCACTATGCGCTATACCTTATAATTATGTCTTAACCACTATGCACTACACATTATACCTTATACTTATGTCTGAACCACTATGCACTACACCTTATATATTATACTTATGTCTTAACCAATATGCGCTATACCTTATACTTATGTCTTAACCACTATATGCTATACCTTATACTTATGTCTTAAACCCTATGCGCTATACCTTATACCTTATACTTATGTCTTAACTACTATGTGCTATACCTTATGCTTATGTCTTAACCACTATACACTATACGTTATACCTTATACTTATGTCTTAACCACTATGTGCTATACCTTATACTTCTGTCTTAACCACTATGTGCTATACCTTATGTCTTAACCACTATGCACTACATCTTATACTTATGTCTTAACCACTATGTGCTATACCTTATACTTATGTCTTAGCCACTATGCACTACACTTTATACCTTATACTTATGTCTTAACCACTATGCGCTACACCTTATACCTTATACTTATATCTTAACCACTATGTGCTATACCTTATGTCTTAACCACTATGCGCTACACCTTATACCTTATACTTATGTCTTAACCACTATGTGCTATACGTTATACCTTACACTTATGTCTTAACCACTATGCGCTACACCTTATATCTTACCCTTATGTCTTAACCACTATGCGCTACACCTTATACCTTATACTTATGTCTTAACCACTATGTGCTACATCTTGTCTTAGCCACTATGCACTACACCTTATACTTATGTCTTAACCACTATGCACTACATCTTATACCTTATACTTATGTCTTATCCACTGTGTGCTATAGCTTATACTTATGTCTTAACCATTTTGCACTACACCTTATACTTATATCTTAGCCACTATGTGCTATACCTTATACTTATGTCTTAACCACTATGCACTACACCTTATATATTATACTTATGTCTTAACCACTATGCACTACACCTTATACTTATGTCTTAACCACTATGTGCTACACCTTATGTCTTAGCCACTATGCATTACACCTTATACTTATGTCTTAGCCACTATGCACTACACCTTATATCTTATACTTATGTCTTAACCACTATGCACTACACCTTATATATTATACTTATGTCTTAACCACTATGCACTACACCTTATACTTATGTCTTAACCACTATGTGCTACACCTTATATCTTAGCCACTATGCACTACACCTTATACTTATGTCTTAGCCACTATGCACTACACCTTATATCTTATACTTATGTCTTAACCACTATGCGCTACACCTTATACCTTATACTTATGTCTTAACCACTAAGCGCTACAGCTTATACTTATGTCTTAACTACTATGCACTACACCTTATACTTATGTCTTAACCACTATGCGCTATACCTTATACTTATATCTTAACCACTATGTGCTGTACCTTATACTTATGTCTTAACCATTTTGCACTACACCTTATACTTATATCTTAGCCACTATGTGCTATACCTTATACTTATGTCTTAACCACTATGCACTACACCTTATATATTATACTTATGTCTTAAACACTAAGCAGTACACCTTATACTTATGTCTTAACCACTATGTGGTACACCTTATGTCTTAGCCACTATGCACTACACCTTATACTTATGTCTTAACCACTACGCGCTACACCTTATACATTATACTTATGTCTTAACCACTATGCGCTATACCTTATACTTATGTCTTAACCACTATACGCTACACCTTATACTTATGTCTTAACCACTATGTGCTATACCTTACACTTATGTCTTATCCACTATGCGCTATACCTTATACCTTATACTCATGTCTTAACCACTATGTGCTACACCTTATACTTATGTCTTAACCACTATGCGCTATACCTTATACTTATGTCTTAACCACTATGTGCTATACCTCATACTTATGTCTTAGCCTCTATGCACTACACCTTATACCTTATACTTACGTCTTAACCACTATGTGCTATACCTTATACATATGTCTTAACCACTATGCGCTATACCTTATACTTATGTCTTAACCACTATGCACTACACATTATACCTGATACTTATGTCTTAACCACTATGCGCTATACCTTATACTTATGTCTTAACCACTATGTGCTATACCTTATACTTATGTCTTAACCACTATGCGCTATACCTTATACCTTATACTTATGTCTTAACTACTATGTGCTATACGTTATGCTTATGTCTTAACCACTATGCACTATACGTTATACCTTATACTTATGTCTTAACCACTATGTGCTATACCTTATACTTATGTCTTAACCACTATGCGCTACACCTTATACTTATGTCTTAACCACTATGCGCTACACCTTATACCTTATACTTATGTCTTAACCACTATGCGCTATACCTTATACTTATGTCTTAACCACTATGCGCTACACCTTATACTTATGTCTTAACCACAATGTGCTATACCTTATACTTATGTCTTAACCACTATGTGCTATACCTTATACTTATGTCTTAGCCTCTATGCACTACACCTTATACCTTATACTTACGTCTTAACCACTATGTGCTATACCTTATACATATGTCTTAACCACTATGCGCTATACCTTATACTTATGTCTTAACCACTATGCACTACACATTATACCTGATACTTATGTCTTAACCACTATGCGCTATACCTGATACTTATGTCTTATCCACTATGCGCTATACCTTATACTTATGTCTTAACCACTATGTGCTATACCTTATACTTATGTCTTAACCACTATGCGCTATACCTTATACTTATGTCTTAACTACTATGTGCTATACCTTATGCTTATGTCTTAACCACTATGCACTATACGTTATACCTTATACTTATGTCTTAACCACTATGTGCTATACCTTATACTTATGTCTTAACCACTATGTTCTACACCTTATACTTATGTATTAACCACTATGTGCTATACCTTATACTTATGTCTTAACCACTATGCACTATACCTTATATCTTAACCACTATGTGCTATACCTTATACTTATGTCTTAACCACTATGCACTACACCTTATACGTTATACTTATATCTTAACCACTATGTGGTACACCTTATACTTATGTCTTAGCCACTACGCACTACACATTATACCATATACTTATGTCTTAGCCAATACGCACTACACCTTATACTAATGTCTTAACCACTATGTGCTATACCTTATACTTTTGTCTTAACCACTATGTGATATACCTTATACTTATGTCTTAGCCACTATGCACTACACTTTATACCTTATACTTATGTCTTAACCACTATGCACTACACCTTATATCTGATACTTATGTCTTAACCACTATGCGCTATACCTTATACTTATGTCTTAACCACTATGTGCTATACCTTATACTTGTCTTAACCACTATGCGCTTTACCTTATATTTATGTCTTAACCACTATGTGCTATACCTTATACATTATACTTATGTCTTAACCACTATGCGCTATACCTTATACTTATGTCTTAACCACTATGCGCTATACCTTATACCTTATACTTATGTCTTAACCACTATGTGCTATACCTTATATCTTATACTTATGTCTTAACCACTATGCGCTATACCTTATACTTATGTCTTAACCACTATGCGCTATGCCTTATACTTATGTCTTAACCACTATGCGCTACACCTTATACTTATGTCTTAACCACTATGCGCTACACCTTATACCTTATACTTATGTCTTAACCACTATGCGCTATACCTTATACTTATGTCTTAACCACTATGCGCTACACCTTATACTTATGTCTTAACCACTATGTGCTATACCTTATACTTATGTCTTAACCACTATGCGCTATACCTTATACTCATGTCTTAACCACTATGTGCTACACCTTATACTTATGTCTTAACCACTATGCGCTATACCTTATACCTTATGTCTTAACCACTATGTGCTATACCTTACACTTATGTCTTAGCCTCTATGCACTACACCTTATACTTACGTCTTAACCACTATGTGCTATACCTTATACATATGTCTTAACCACTATGCGCTATACCTTATAATTATGTCTTAACCACTATGCACTACACATTATACCTTATACTTATGTCTGAACCACTATGCACTACACCTTATATATTATACTTATGTCTTAACCAATATGCGCTATACCTTACACTTATGTCTTAACCACTATATGCTATACCTTATACTTATGTCTTAAACCCTATGCGCTATACCTTATACCTTATACTTATGTCTTAACTACTATGTGCTATACCTTATGCTTATGTCTTAACCACTATACACTATACGTTATACCTTATACTTATGTCTTAACCACTATGTGCTATACCTTATACTTATGTCTTAACCACTATGCGCTATACCTTATACTTATGTCTTAACCACTATGCGCTACACCTTATACTTTTGTCTTAACCACTATGCGCTACACCTTATACCTTATACTTATGTCTTAACCACTATGCGCTATACCTTATACTTATGTCTTAACCACTATGCGCTACACCTTATACTTATGTCTTAACCACAATGCGCTATACCTTATACTTATGTCTTAACCACTATGTGCTATACCTTATACTTATGTCTTAGCCTCTATGCACTACACCTTATACCTTATACTTATGTCTTAACCACTATGTGCTATACCTTATACATATGTCTTAACCACTATGCGCTATACCTTATACTTATGTCTTAACCACTATGCACTACACATTATACCTGATACTTATGTCTTAACCACTATGCGCTATACCTTATACTTATGTCTTAACCACTATGTGCTATACCTTATACTTATGTCTTAACCACTATGCGCTATACCTTATACTTATGTCTTAACTACTATGTGCTATACCTTATGCTTATGTCTTAACCACTATGCACTATACGTTATACCTTATACTTATGTCTTAACCACTATGTGCTATACCTTATACTTATGTCTTAACCACTATGTTCTACACCTTATACTTATGTATTAACCACTATGTGCTATACCTTATACTTATGTCTTAACCACTATGCACTATACCTTATATATTAACCACTATGTGCTATACCTTATACTTATGTCTTAACCACTATGCACTACACCTTATACGTTATACTTATATCTTAACCACTATGTGGTACACCTTATACTTATGTCTTAGCCACTACGCACTACACATTATACCATATACTTATGTCTTAGCCAATACGCACTACACCTTATACTAATGTCTTAACAACTATGTGCTATACCTTATACTTTTGTCTTAACCACTATGTGATATACCTTATACTTATGTCTTAGCCACTATGCACTACACTTTATACCTTATACTTATGTCTTAACCACTATGCACTACACCTTATATCTGATACTTATGTCTTAACCACTATGCGCTATACCTTATACTTATGTCTTAACCACTATGTGCTATACCTTATACTTATGTCTTAACCACTATGCGCTTTACCTTATATTTATGTCTTAACCACTATGTGCTATACCTTATACCTTATACTTATGTCTTAACCACTATGCGCTATACCTTATACTTATACTTATGTCTTAGCCACTATGCACTACACCTTATACTTATGTCTTAACCACTATGCACTACATCTTATACCTTATACTTATGTCTTATCCACTGTGTACTATAGCTTATACTTATGTCTTAACCATTTTGCACTACACCTTATACTTATATCTTAGCCACTATGTGCTATACCTTATACTTATGTCTTAACCACTATGCACTACACCTTATATATTATACTTATGTCTTAACCACTATGCACTACACCTTATACTTATGTCTTAACCACTATGTGCTACACCTTATGTCTTAGCCACTATGCATTACACCTTATACTTATGTCTTAGCCACTATGCACTACACCTTATATCTTATACTTATGTCTTAACCACTACGCACTACACCTTATATATTATACTTATGTCTTAACCACTATGCACTACACCTTATACTTATGTCTTAACCACTATGTGCTACACCTTATGTCTTAGCCACTATGCACTACACCTTATACTTATGTCTTAGCCACTATGCACTACACCTTATATCTTATACTTATGTCTTAACCACTATGCGCTACACCTTATACCTTATACTTATGTCTTAACCACTAAGCGCTACAGCTTATACTTATGTCTTAACTACTATGCACTACACCTTATACTTATGTCTTAACCACTATGCGCTATACCTTATACTTATGTCTTAACCACTATGTGCTATACCTTATACTTATGTCTTAACCATTTTGCACTACACCTTATACTTATATCTTAGCCACTATGTGCTATACCTTATACTTATGTCTTAACCACTATGCACTAGACCTTATATATTATATTTATGTCTTAAACACTAAGCAGTACACCTTATACTTATGTCTTAACCACTATGTGGTACACCTTATGTCTTAGCCACTATGCACTACACCTTATACTTATGTCTTAACCACTATGTACTACACCTTATATCTTATACTTATGTCTTAACCACTATGCGCTACACCTTATACCTTATACTTACGTCTTAACCACTATGCGCTATAGCTTATACTTATGTCTTAACCACTATGCACTACACCTTATACTTATGTATGCTATACCTTATACTTATGTTTAACCACTATGCGCTATACCCTATGCTTATGTCTTAGCCACTATGCACTACACCTTATATCTTATACTTATGTCTTAACCACTATGCGCTATACCTTATACTTATATCTTAACCACTATGTGCTATACCTTATGCCTTAACCACTATGCACTACACCTTATACTTATGTATTAAACACTATGTGCTAAACCTTATGTCTTAGCCACTGTGCACTACACCTTATACTTATGTCTTAACCACTATGCGCTATACCTTATACTTATGTCTTAACCACTATGCGCTATACCTTATACTTATGTTTAACCACTATGCGCTATACCCTATACTTATGGCTTAGCCACTATGCACTACACCTTATACCTTATACTTATGTCTTAACGAATATGTGCTATACCTTATACTTATATATCTTAACCACTATGTGCTATACCTTATGTCTTAACCACTATGCACTACATCTTATACTTATGTCTTAACCACTATGTGCTATACCTTATACTTATGTCTTAGCCACTATGTGCTATACCTTATACTTATGTCTTAAACCCTATGCGCTATACCTTATACTTATGTCTTAACTACTATGTGCTATACCTTATGCTTATGTCTTAACCACTATACACTATACGTTATACCTTATACTTATGTCTTAACCACTATGTGCTATACCTTATACTTATGTCTTAACCACTATGCGCTATACCTTATACTTATGTCTTAACCACTATGCGCTACACCTTATACTTATGTCTTAACCACTACGCGCTACACCTTATACATTATACTTATGTCTTAGCCACTATGCGCTATACCTTATACTTATGTCTTAACCACTATGCGCTACACCTTATACTTATGTCTTAACCACTATGCGCTATACCTTACACTTATGTCTTAACCACTATGCGCTATACCTTATACCTTATACTCATGTCTTAACCACTATGTGCTACACCTTATACTTATGTCTTAACCACTATGCGCTATACCTTATACTTATGTCTTAACCACTATGTGCTATACCTCATACTTATGTCTTAGCCTCTATGCACTACACCTTATACCTTATACTTACGTCTTAACCACTATGTGCTATACCTTATACATATGTCTTAACCACTATGCGCTATACCTTATACTTATGTCTTAACCACTATGCACTACACATTATACCTGATACTTATGTCTTAACCACTATGCGCTATACCTTATACTTATGTCTTAACCACTATGTGCTATACCTTATACTTATGTCTTAACCACTATGCGCTATACCTTATACCTTATACTTATGTCTTAACTACTATGTGCTATACCTTATGCTTATGTCTTAACCACTATGCACTATACGTTATACCTTATACTTATGTCTTAACCACTATGTGCTATACCTTATACTTATGTCTTAACCACTATGTTCTACACCTTATACTTATGTCTTAACCACTATGTGCTATACCTTATACTTATGTCTTAACCACTATGCACTATACCTTATATCTTAACCACTATGTGCTATACCTTATACTTATGTCTTAACCACTATGCACTACACCTTATACGTTATACTTATATCTTAACCACTATGTGGTACACCTTATACTTATGTCTTAGCCACTACGCACTACACATTATACCATATACTTATGTCTTAGCCAATACGCACTACACCTTATACTAATGTCTTAACCACTATGTGCTATACCTTATACTTTTGTCTTAACCACTATGTGATATACCTTATACTTATGTCTTAGCCACTATGCACTACACTTTATACCTTATACTTATGTCTTAACCACTATGCACTACACCTTATATCTGATACTTATGTCTTAACCACTATGCGCTATACCTTATACTTATGTCTTAACCACTATGTGCTATACCTTATACTTATGTCTTAACCACTATGCGCTTTACCTTATATTTATGTCTTAACCACTATGTGCTATACCTTATACCTTATACTTATGTCTTAACCACTATGCGCTATACCTTATACTTATGTCTTAACCACTATGCGCTATACCTTATACCTTATACTTATGTCTTAACCACTATGTGCTATACCTTATATCTTATACTTATGTCTTAACCACTATGCGCTATACCTTATACTTATGTCTTAACCACTATGCGCTATACCTTATACTTATGGCTTAACCACTATGCGCTACACCTTATACTTATGTCTTAACCACTATGCGCTACACCTAATACCTTATACTTATGTCTTAACCACTATGCGCTATACCTTATACTTATGTCTTAACCACTATGCGCTACACCTTATACTTATGTCTTAACCACTATGCGCTATACCTTATACTTATGTCTTAACCACTATGCGCTATACCTTATACTCATGTCTTAACCACTATGTGCTACACCTTATACTTATGTCTTAGCCACTATGCGCTATACCTTATACCTTATGTCTTAACCACTATGTGCTATACCTTACACTTATGTCTTAGCCTCTATGCACTACACCTTATACCTTATACTTACGTCTTAACCTCTATGTGCTATACCTTATACATATGTCTTAACCACTATGCGCTATACCTTATTCTTATACTTATGTCTTAACCACTATGCACTACACCTTATATTTTATACTTATGTCTTAACCACTATGCGCTATACCTTATACTTATGTCTTAACCACTATATGCTATACCTTATACTTATGTCTTCAACCCTATGCGCTATACCTTATACCTTATACTTATGTCTTAACTACTATGTGCTATACCTTATGCTTATGTCTTAACCACTATACACTATACGTTATACCTTATACTGATGTCTTAACCACTATGTGCTATACCTTATACTTATGTCTTAACCACTATGTGCTACACCTTATACTTATGTCTTAACCACTATGTGGTTTACGTTATACTTATGTCTTAACCACTATGCACTATACCTTATACCTTATATCTTAACCACTATGTGCTATACCTTATACTTATGTCTTAACCACTATGTGCTATACCATAGCCTCTATGCACTACACCTTATACCTTATTCTTACGTCTTAACCACTATGTGCTATACCTTATACATATGTCTTAACCACTATGCGCTATACATTATACTTATGTCTTAACCACTATGCACTACACATTATACCTTATACTTATGTCTTAACCACTATGCACTACACCTTATATCTTATACTTATGTCTTAACCACTATGCGCTATACCTTATACTTACGTCTTAACCACTATGTGCTATACCTTAGACTTATGTCTTAACCACTATGCGCTATACCTTATAATTATGTCTTAACTACTATGTGCTATATCTTATGGTTATGTCTTAACCACTATGCACTAAACGTTATACCTTATACTTATGTCTTAACCACTATGTGCTATACCTTATACTTATGTCTTAACCACTATGTGCTATACCTTATACTTATGTCTTAACCACTATGCACTACACCTTATACGTTATACCTTAACCACTATGTGCTACACCTTATACTTATGTCTTAGCCACTACGCACTACACATTATACCATATACTTATGTCTTAACCACTATGTGCTACACCTCATACTTATGTCTTAACCACTATGTGCTTTACCTTATACTTATGTCTTAACCACTATGCACTATACCTTATATCTTAACCACTATGTGCTATACCTTATACTTATGTCTTAACCACTATGCACTACACCTTATATATTATACTTATGTCTCTTATCCACTATGCACTACACCTTATACTTATGTCTTAACCACTATGTGCTACACCTTATACTTATGTCTTAACCACTATGTGCTACACCTTATGTCTTAGCCACTATGCACTATACCTTATACTTATGTCTAAACCACTATGCACTACACCTTATATCTTATACTTATGTCTTAACCACTATGCGCTACACCTTATACTCACGTCTTAACCACTATGCGCTACAGCTTATACTTATGTTTTAACCACTATGTGCTACACCTTATACTTATGTCTTAGCCACTATGTGCTTTACCTTATACTTATGTCTTAACCACTATGAACTATACCTTATATCGTAACCACTATGTGCTATACCTTATACTTATGTCTTAACCACTATGCACTACACCTTATATATTATACTTATGTCTTAACCACTATGCACTACACCTTATACTTATGTCTTAACCACTATGTGCTACATCTTATACTTATGTCTTAACCACTATGTGCTACACCTTATGTCTTAGCCACTATGCACTACACCTTATACTTATGTCTTAACCACTATGCACTACACCTTATATCTTAACCACTATGCGCTACACCTGATACCTTATACTTATGTCTTAACCACTATGCACTACAGCTTATTCTTATGTCTTAACCACTATGCACTACACCTTATACTTATGTCTTAACCACTATGTGTTACACCTTATGTCTTAGCCACTATGCACTACACCTTATACTTATGTCTTAACCACTATGCACTACACCTTATATCTCATGTCTTAACCACTATGCGATACACCTTATATCTTATACTTATGTCTTAACCACTATGCGCTATACGTTATACCTTATACTTATGTCTTAACCACTATGTGCTATACCTTATACTTATGTCTTAACCACTATGTGCTATACCTTATACTTATATCTTAACCACTATGCACTATACCTTATATCTTAATCACTATGTGCTATACCTTATGCTTATGTCTTAACCACTATGCACTATACGTTATACCTTATGTCTTAACCACTATGTGCTATACCTTATACTTATGTCTTAACCACTATGTGCTATACCTTATACATATGTCTTAACCACTATGCACTATACCTTATATCTTAACCACTATGTGCTATACCTTATACTTATGTCTTAACCACTATGCACTACACCTTATACGTTATACTTATATCTTAACCACTATGTGGTACACCTTATACTTATGTCTTAGCCACTACGCACTACACATTATACCATATACTTATGTCTTAGCCACTATGCACTACACCTTATATCTGATACTTATGTCTTAACCACTATGCGCTATACCTTATGCCTTATACTTATGTCTTTACCACTATGTGCTATACCTTATACTTATGTCTTAACCACTATGCGCTTTACCTTATACTTATGTCTTAACACCTATGTGCTATACCTTATACTTATGTCTTAACCACTATGCGCTATACCTTATAGTTATGTCTTAACCACTATGAGCTATACCTTATACTTATGTCTTAACCACTATGTGCTATACCTTCTACCTTATGTCTTAACCACTATGCGCTATACCTTATACTTATGTCTTAACCACTATGCGCTATACCTTATACTTATGTCTTAACCACTATGCGCTACACCTTATATTTATGTCTTAACCACTATAAACTACATCTTATACCTTATACTTATGTCTTATCCACTGTGTGCTATAGCTTATACTTATGTCTTAACCATTTTGCACTACACCTTATACTTATATCTTAGCCACTATGTGCTATACCTTATACTTATGTCTTAACCACTATGCACTACACCTTATATATTATACTTATGTCTTAACCACTATGCACTACACCTTATACTTATGTCTTAACCACTATGTGCTACACCTTATGTCTTAGCCACTATGCATTACACCTTATACTTATGTCTTAGCCACTATGCACTACACCTTATATCTTATACTTATGTCTTAACCACTATGCACTACACCTTATATATTATACTTATGTCTTAACCACTATGCACTACACCTTATACTTATGTCTTAACCACTATGTGCTACACCTTATGTCTTAGCCACTATGCACTACACCTTATACTTATGTCTTAGCCACTATGCACTACACCTTATATCTTATACTTATGTCTTAACCACTATGCGCTACACCTTATACCTTATACTTATGTCTTAACCACTATGCGCTACAGCTTATACTTATGTCTTAACTACTATGCACTACACCTTATACTTATGTCTTAACCACTATGCGCTATACCTTATACTTTTGTCTTAACCACTATGTGCTATACCTTATACTTATGTCTTAACCATTTTGCACTACACCTTATACTTATATCTTAGCCACTATGTGCTATACCTTATACTTATGTCTTAACCACTATGCACTAGACCTTATATATTATATTTATGTCTTAAACACTAAGCAGTACACCTTATACTTATGTCTTAACCACTATGTGGTACACCTTATGTCTTAGCCACTATGCACTACACCTTATACTTATGTCTTAACCACTATGTACTACACCTTATATCTTATACTTATGTCTTAACCACTATGCGCTACACCTTATACCTTATACTTACGTCTTAACCACTATGCGCTATAGCTTATACTTATGTCTTAACCACTATGCACTACACCTTATACTTATGTATGCTATACCTTATACTTATGTTTAACCACTATGCGCTATACCCTATGCTTATGTCTTAGCCACTATGCACTACACCTTATATCTTATACTTATGTCTTAACCACTATGCGCTATACCTTATACTTATATCTTAACCACTATGTGCTATACCTTATGCCTTAACCACTATGCACTACACCTTATACTTATGTATTAAACACTATGTGCTAAACCTTATGTCTTAGCCACTGTGCACTACACCTTATACTTATGTCTTAACCACTATGCGCTATACCTTATACTTATGTCTTAACCACTATGCGCTATACCTTATACTTATGTTTAACCACTATGCGCTATACCCTATACTTATGGCTTAGCCACTATGCACTACACCTTATACCTTATACTTATGTCTTAACCACTATGTGCTATACCTTATACTTATATATCTTAACCTCTATGTGCTATACCTTATGTCTTAACCACTATGCACTACATCTTATACTTATGTCTTAACCACTATGTGCTATACCTTATACTTATGTCTTAGCCACTATGTGCTATACCTTATACTTATGTCTTAAACCCTATGCGCTATACCTTATACTTATGTCTTAACTACTATGTGCTATACTTTATGCTTATGTCTTAACCACTATACACTATACGTTATACCTTATACTTATGTCTTAACCACTATGTGCTATACCTTATACTTATGTCTTAACCACTATGCGCTATACCTTATACTTATGTCTTAACCACTATGCGCTACACCTTATACTTATGTCTTAACCACTACGCGCTACACCTTATACATTATACTTATGTCTTAACCACTATGCGCTATACCTTATACTTATGTCTTAACCACTATACGCTACACCTTATACTTATGTCTTAACCACTATGCGCTATACCTTACACTTATGTCTTAACCACTATGCGCTATACCTTATACCTTATACTCATGTCTTAACCACTATGTGCTACACCTTATACTTATGTCTTAACCACTATGCGCTATACCTTATACTTATGTCTTAACCACTATGTGCTATACCTTATACTTATGTCTTAGCCTCTATGCACTACACCTTATACCTTATACTTACGTCTTAACCACTATGTGCTATACCTTATACATATGTCTTAACCACTATGCGCTATACCTTATACTTATGTCTTAACCACTATGCACTACACATTATACCTGATACTTATGTCTTAACCACTATGCGCTATACCTTATACTTATGTCTTAACCACTATGTGCTATACCTTATACTTATGTCTTAACCACTATGCGCTATACCTTATACCTTATACTTATGTCTTAACTACTATGTGCTATTCCTTATGCTTATGTCTTAACCACTATGCACTATACGTTATACCTTATACTTATGTCTTAACCACTATGTGCTATACCTTATACTTATGTCTTAACCACTATGTTCTACACCTTATACTTATGTCTTAACCACTATGTGCTATACCTTATACTTATGTCTTAACCACTATGCACTATACCTTATATCTTAACCAATATGTGCTATACCTTATACTTATGTCTTAACCACTATGCACTACACCTTATACGTTATACTTATATCTTAACCACTATGTGGTACACCTTATACTTATGTCTTAGCCACTACGCACTACACATTATACCATATACTTATGTCTTAGCCAATACGCACTACACCTTATACTAATGTCTTAACCACTATGTGCTATACCTTATACTTTTGTCTTAACCACTATGTGATATACCTTATACTTATGTCTTAGCCACTATGCACTACACTTTATACCTTATACTTATGTCTTAACCACTATGCACTACACCTTATATCTGATACTTATGTCTTAACCACTATGCGCTATACCTTATACTTATGTCTTAACCACTATGTGCTATACCTTATACTTGTCTTAACCACTATGCGCTTTACCTTATATTTATGTCTTAACCACTATGTGCTATACCTTATACATTATACTTATGTCTTAACCACTATGCGCTATACCTTATACTTATGTCTTAACCACTATGCGCTATACCTTATACCTTATACTTATGTCTTAACCACTATGTGCTATACCTTATACCTTATACTTATGTCTTAACCACTATGCGCTATACCTTATACTTATGTCTTAACCACTATGCGCTATACCTTATACTTATGGCTTAACCACTATGCGCTACACCTTATACTTATGTCTTAACCACTATGCGCTACACCTAATACCTTATACTTATGTCTTAACCACTATGCGCTATACCTTATACTTATGTCTTAACCACTATGCGCTACACCTTATACTTATGTCTTAACCACTATGCGCTATACCTTATACTTATGTCTTAACCACTATGCGCTATACCTTATACTCATGTCTTAACCACTATGTGCTACACCTTATACTTATGTCTTAGCCACTATGCGCTATACCTTATACCTTATGTCTTAACCACTATGTGCTATACCTTACACTTATGTCTTAGCCTCTATGCACTACACCTTATACCTTATACTTACGTCTTAACCTCTATGTGCTATACCTTATACATATGTCTTAACCACTATGCGCTATACCTTATTCTTATACTTATGTCTTAACCACTATGCACTACACCTTATATCTTATACTTATGTCTTAACCACTATGCGCTATACCTTATACTTATGTCTTAACCACTATATGCTATACCTTATACTTATGTCTTAAACCCTATGCGCTATACCTTATACCTTATACTTATGTCTTAACTACTATGTGCTATACCTTATGCTTATGTCTTAACCACTATACACTATACGTTATACCTTATACTGATGTCTTAACCACTATGTGCTATACCTTATACTTATGTCTTAACCACTATGTGCTACACCTTATACTTATGTCTTAACCACTATGTGGTTTACGTTATACTTATGTCTTAACCACTATGCACTATACCTTATACCTTATATCTTAACCACTATGTGCTATACCTTATAATTATGTCTTAACCACTATGCACTACACCTTATATATTATACTTATGTCTTAACCACTATGCACTACACCTTATACTTATGTCTTAACCACTATGTGCTACACCTGATACTTATGTCTTAACCACTATGTGCTACACCTTATGTCTTAGCCAATATGCACTACACCTTATACTTATGTCTTAACCACTATGCACTACACCTTATATCTTATACTTATGTCTTAACCACTATGCGCTACACCTTATACCTTATACTTATGTCTTAACCACTATGCGCTACAGCTTATACTTATGTCTTAACCACTATGCACTACACCTTATACTTATGTCTTAACCACTATGCGCTATACCTTACTTATGTCTTAACCACTATGTGTTATACCTTATACTTATGTCTTAACCATTTTGCACTACACCTTATATATTATACTTATGTCTTAACCACTATCCACTACACCTTATATATTATACTTATGTCTTAACCACTATGTGCTACACCTTATGTCTTAGCCACTATGCATTACACCTTATACTTATGTCTTAACCACTATGCACTACACCTTATATCTTATACTTATGTCTTAACCACTATGCGCTACACCTTATACCTTATACTTATTCTTAACCACTATGCGCTATAGCTTATACTTATGTCTTAACCACTATGCACTACACCTTATACCTTATACTTATGTCTTAACCACTATGTGCTACATATTGTCTTAGCCACTATGAACTACACCTTATACTTATGTCTTAGCCACTATGCACTACATCTTATACCTTATACTTATGTCTTAACCACTATGTGCTATACCTTATACTTATGTCTTAACCATTTTGCACTACACCTTATACTTATATCTTAGCCACTATGTGATATACCTTATACTTATGTCTTAACCACTATGCACTACACCTTATATATTATACTTATATCTTAACCACTATGCACTACACCTTATACTTATGTCTTAACCACTATGCACTACATCTGATACCTTATACTTATGTCTTAACCACTATGTGCTATACCTTATACTTATGTCTTAACCATTTTGCACTACACCTTATACTTATATCTTAGCCACTATGTGCTATACCTTATACTTATGTCTTAACCACTATGCACTACACCTTAAATATTATACTTATGTCTTAGCCACTATGCACTACACCTTATACTTATGTCTTAACCACTATGTGCTACACCTTATACCTTATGTCTTAACCACTATGCGCTATATCTTATACTTATGTCTTAACCACTATGTGCTATACCTTATACTTATGTCTTAACCACTATGCGCTATACCTTATACTTATGTCTTAACCACTATGTGCTATACCTTATACTTATGTCTTAACCACTATGCACTACACCTTATACTTATGTCTTAACCACTATGTGCTACACCTTATACTTATGTCTTAACCACTATGTGCTATACCTTATACTTATGTCTTAACCACTATGCACTACACCTTATACCTTATGTCTTAACCACTATGTGCTATACCTTATACTTGTGTCTTAACCACTATGTGCTATACCTTATACCTTATACTTATGTCTTAACCACTATGTGCTATACCTTATACTTGTCTTAACCACTATGCGCTACACCTTATACTTATGTCTTAACCACTATGTGCTATACCTTATTCTTATGTCTTAACCACTATGCACTACACCTTATACCTTATGTCTTAACCACTATGTGCTATACCTTATACTTGTGTCTTAACCACTATGTGCTATACCTTATACCTTATACTTATGTCTTAACCACTATGTGCTATACCTTATACTTGTCTTAACCACTATGCGCTACACCTTATACTTATGTCTTAACCACTATGTGCTATACCTTATACTTATGTCTTAACCACTATGCGCTACACCTTATACTTATGTCTTAACCACTATGTGCTATACCTTATACTTATGTCTTAACTACTATGCACTACACCTTATACTTATGTCTTAACCACTATGTGCTACACCTTATACCTTATGTGTTAGCCACTATGCACAACGAACAATCTTGTCTATGAAAAAGAAAAAAAACCTTTTCCCATATCCCAGTGAAACAAACACGCAATCCCAGTCTAGCTAGCGAGAAAATAAAACGCTCGTATGATTTTTTAGCCCTAGCACCATCGTTCCGCCTCACGTCCAGCGTACCCGACGGCTACAGCGAGCCGTGTAACTAGGTTACAGCCTGTCATTAATAATAAGACACACCTCTCCTAGCGGAAACAAAGCCTCTACGTTGTTTAATAATTTCGAAAATCGATGGTTTGCGTTCGTTACAAATCGTAGTCGATATTTATTCGCCGTATCAACCTAACGGTTACGAAGGTCTTAACCACTATGTGCTATACCTTATACTTATGTCTTAGCCACTATGCACTACACCTTATATCTTATACTTATGTTTTAACCACTATGCACTACACTATATATCTTATACTTATGTCTTAACCACTATGCGCTATACCTTATACTTATGTCTTAACCACTATCTGCTATACCTTATACTTATGTCTTAGCCACTATGCACTACACCTCATACCTTATGTCTTAACAACTATGTGCTATACCTTATACTTATGTCTTAACCACTATGCACTACACCTTATACGTTATACTTATATCTTAACCACTATGTGGTACACCTTATACTTATGTCTTAGCCACTACGCACTACACATTATACCATATACTTATGTCTTAGCCACTATGCACTACACCTTATATCTGATACTTATGTCTTAACCACTATGCGCTATACCTTATGCCTTATACTTATGTCTTTACCACTATGTGCTATACCTTATACTTATGTCTTAACCACTATGCGCTTTACCTTATACTTATGTCTTAACACCTATGTGCTATACCTTATACTTATGTCTTAACCACTATGCGCTATACCTTATAGTTATGTCTTAACCACTATGAGCTATACCTTATACTTATGTCTTAACCACTATGCACTACACCTCATACCTTATGTCTTAACAACTATGTGCTATACCTTATACTTATGTCTTAACCACTATGTGCTACACCTTATACCTTATACTTATGTCTTAACCACTATGTGCTATACCTTATACTTATGTTTTAACCACTATGTGCTGTACTTTATACCTTATACTTATGTCTTAGCCACTATACACTACACCTTATACTTATGTCTTAACCACTATGCACTACACCATATATTTTATACTTACGTCTTAACCACTATGCGCTATACCTTATACTTATGTCTTAACCACTATGTGCTATACCATAGCCTCTATGCACTACACCTTATACCTTATTCTTATGTCTTAACCACTATGTGCTATACCTTATACATATGTCTTAACCACTATGCGCTATACCTTATACTTATGTCTTAACCACTATGCACTACACATTATACCTTATACTTATGTCTTAACCACTATGCACTACACCTTATATCTTATACTTATGTCTTTTCCACTATGCGCTATACCTTATACTAACGTCTTAACCACTATGTGCTATACCTTAGACTTATGTCTTAACCACTATGCGCTATACCTTATACTTGTCTTAACTACTATGTGCTATACCTTATGGTTATGTCTTAACCACTATGCACTAAACGTTATACCTTATACTTATGTCTTAACCACTATGTGCTATACCTTATACTTATGTCTTAACCACTATGTGCTATACCTTATACTTATGTCTTAACCACTATGCACTACACCTTATACGTTATACCTTAACCACTATGTGCTACACCTTATACTTATGTCTTAGCCACTACGCACTACACATTATACCATATACTTATGTCTTAACCACTATGTGCTACACCTCATACTTATGTCTTAACCACTATGTGCTTTACCTTATACTTATGTCTTAACCACTATGCACTATACCTTATATCTTAACCACTATGTGCTATACCTTATACTTATGTCTTAACCACTATGCACTACACCTTATATATTATACTTATGTCTTATCCACTATGCACTACACCTTATACTTATGTCTTAACCACTATGTGCTACACCTTATACTTATGTCTTAACCACTATGTGCTACACCTTATGTCTTAGCCACTATGCACTATACCTTATACTTATGTCTAAACCACTATGCACTACACCTTATATCTTATACTTATGTCTTAACCACTATGCGCTACACCTTATACTCACGTCTTAACCACTATGCGCTACAGCTTATACTTATGTTTTAACCACTATGTGCTACACCTTATACTTATGTCTTAGCCACTATGTGCTTTACCTTATACTTATGTCTTAACCACTATGAACTATACCTTATATCGTAACCACTATGTGCTATACCTTATACTTATGTCTTAACCACTATGCACTACACCTTATATATTATACTTATGTCTTAACCACTATGCACTACACCTTATACTTATGTCTTAACCACTATGTGCTACATCTTATACTTATGTCTTAACCACTATGTGCTACACCTTATGTCTTAGCCACTATGCACTACACCTTATACTTATGTCTTAACCACTATGCACTACACCTTATATCTTAACCACTATGCGCTACACCTTATACCTTATACTTATGTCTTAACCACTATGCACTACAGCTTATTCTTATGTCTTAACCACTATGCACTACACCTTATACTTATGTCTTAACCACTATGTGTTACACCTTATGTCTTAGCCACTATGCACTACACCTTATACTTATGTCTTAACCACTATGCACTACACCTTATATCTCATGTCTTAACCACTATGCGCTACACCTTATATCTTATACTTATGTCTTAACCACTATGCGCTATACGTTATACCTTATACTTATGTCTTAACCACTATGTGCTATACCTTATACTTATGTCTTAACCACTATGTGCTATACCTTATACTTATATCTTAACCACTATGCATTATACCTTATATCTTAATCACTATGTGCTATACCTTATGCTTATGTCTTAACCACTATGCACTATACGTTATACCTTATGTCTTAACCACTATGTGCTATACCTTATACTTATGTCTTAACCACTATGTGCTATACCTTATACATATGTCTTAACCACTATGCACTATACCTTATATCTTAACCACTATGTGCTATACCTTATACTTATGTCTTAACCACTATGCACTACACCTTATACGTTATACTTATATCTTAACCACTATGTGGTACACCTTATACTTATGTCTTAGCCACTACGCACTACACATTATACCATATACTTATGTCTTAGCCACTATGCACTACACCTTATATCTGATACTTATGTCTTAACCACTATGCGCTATACCTTATGCCTTATACTTATGTCTTTACCACTATGTGCTATACCTTATACTTATGTCTTAACCACTATGCGCTTTACCTTATACTTATGTCTTAACACCTATGTGCTATACCTTATACTTATGTCTTAACCACTATGCGCTATACCTTATAGTTATGTCTTAACCACTATGAGCTATACCTTATACTTATGTCTTAACCACTATGTGCTATACCTTCTACCTTATGTCTTAACCACTATGCGCTATACCTTATACTTATGTCTTAACCACTATGCGCTATAACTTATACTTATGTCTTAACCACTATGCGCTACACCTTATATTTATGTCTTAACCACTATGCGCTACACCTTATACCTTATACTTATGTCTTAACCACTATGCGCTATACCTTATACTTATGTCTTAACCACTATGCGCTACACCTTATACTTATGTCTTAACCACTATGCGCTATACCTTATACTTATGTCTTAACCACTATGCGCTATACCTTATACTCATGTCTTAACCACTATGTGCTACACCTTATACTTATGTCTTAACCACTATGCGCTATACCTTATACCTTATGTCTTAACCACTATGTGCTATACCTTACACTTATGTCTTAGCCTCTATGCACTACACCTTATACCTTATACGTACGTCTTAACCACTATGTGCTATACCTTATACATATGTCTTAACCACTATGCGCTATACCTTATACTTATGTCTTAACCACTATGCAATACACATTATACCTTATACTTATGTCTTAACCACTATGCACTACACCTTATATATTATACTTATGTCTTAACCACTATGCGCTATACCTTATATTTATGTCTTAACCACTATGTGCTATACCTTATACTTATGTCTTAAACCCTATGCGCTATACCTTATACCTTATACTTATGTCTTAACTACTATGTGCTATACCTTATGCTTATGTCTTAACCACTATACACTATACGTTATACCTTATAGTTATGTCTTAACCACTATGTGCTATACCTTATACTTATGTCTTAACCACTATGTGCTACACCTTATACTTATGTCTTAACCACTATGTGGTTTACATTATACTTATGTCTTAACCACTATGCACTATACCTTATATCTTAACCACTATGTGCTATACCTTATACTTGTCTTAACCACTATGCACTACACCATATATCTTATACTTATGTCTTAACCACTATGCGCTACACCTTATACCTTATACTTATGTCTTAACCACTATGCGCTATAGCTTATACTTATGTCTTAACCACTATGCACTACACCTTATACTTATGTATGCTATACCTTATACCTTACACTTATGTTTAACCACTATGCGCTATACCCTTTACTTATGTCTTAGCCACTATGCACTACACCTTATACCTTATACTTATGTCTTAACCACTATGCGCTATACCTTATATCTTAACCACTATGTGCTATACCTTATGTCTTAACCACTATGCACTACACCTTATACTTATGTCTTAACCACTATGCGCTACACCTTATATTTATGTCTTAACCACTATGCGCTACACCTTATACCTTATTCTTATGTCTTAACCACTATGCGCTATACCTTATACTTATGTCTTAACCACTATGCGCTACACCTTATACTTATGTCTTAACCACTATGCGCTATACCTTATACTTATGTCTTAGCCACTATGCGCTATACCTTATACTCATGTCTTAACCACTATGTGCTACACCTTATACTTATGTCTTAACCACTATGCGCTATACCTTATACCTTATGTCTTAACCACTATGTGCTATACCTTACACTTATGTCTTAGCCTCTATGCACTACACCTTATACCTTATACGTACGTCTTAACCACTATGTGCTATACCTTATACATATGTCTTAACCACTATGCGCTATACCTTATACTTATGTCTTAACCACTATGCAATACACATTATGCCTTATACTTATGTCTTAACCACTATGCACTACACCTTATATATTATACTTATGTCTTAACCACTATGCGCTATACCTTATATTTATGTCTTAACCACTATGTGCTATACCTTATACTTATGTCTTAAACCCTATGCGCTATACCTTATACCTTATACTTATGTCTTAACTACTATGTGCTATACCTTATGCTTATGTCTTAACCACTATACACTATACGTTATACCTTATAGTTATGTCTTAACCACTATGTGCTATACCTTATACTTATGTCTTAACCACTATGTGCTACACCTTATACTTATGTCTTAACCACTATGTGGTTTACATTATACTTATGTCTTAACCACTATGCACTATACCTTATATCTTAACCACTATGTGCTATACCTTATACTTGTCTTAACCACTATGCACTACACCATATATCTTATACTTATGTCTTAACCACTATGCGCTACATCTTATACCTTATACTTATGTCTTAACCACTATGCGCTATAGCTTATACTTATGTCTTAACCACTATGCACTACACCTTATACTTATGTATGCTATACCTTATACCTTACACTTATGTTTAACCACTATGCGCTATACCCTTTACTTATGTCTTAGCCACTATGCACTACACCTTATACCTTATACTTATGTCTTAACCACTATGCGCTATACCTTATACTTATGTCATAACCACTATGCGCTATACCTTATACTTATGTCTTAGCCACTATGCGCTATACCTTATACTTATGCTTAATCACTATGCGCTATACCCTATACTTATTTCTTAGCCACTATGCACTACACCTTATGTCTTAACCACTATGCGCTATACCTTATACTTATATCTTAACCACTATGTGCTATACCTTATACTTATGTCTTAGCCACTATGCACTACACTTTATACCTTATACTTATGTCTTAACCACTATGCGCTACACCTTATACCTTATACTTATATCTTAACCACTATGTGCTATACCTTATGTCTTAACCACTACGCACTACATCTTATACTTATGTCTTCACCACTATGTGCTATACCTTATACTTATGTCTTAACCACTATGCGCTATACCTTATACTTATATCTTAACCACCTTATGCTATACCTTATGTCTTAACCACTATGCGCTACACCTTATACCTTATACTTATGTCTTAACCACTATGTGCTATACGTTATACCTTACACTTATGTCTTAACCACTATGCGCTACACCTTATATCTTACACTTATGTCTTAACCACTATGCGCTACACCTTATATCTTATACTTATGTCTTAACCACTATGTGATACATCTTGTCTTAGCCACTATGCACTACACCTTATACTTATGTCTTAACCACTATGCACAACATCTTATACCTTATACTTATATCTTATCCACTGTGTGCTATAGCTTATACTTATGTCTTAACCATTTTGCACTACACCTTATACTTATATCTTAGCCACTATGTGCTATACCTTATACTTATGTCTTAACCACTATGCACTACACCTTATATATTATACTTATGTCTTAACCACTATGCACTACACCTTATACTTATGTCTTAACCACTATGTGCTACACCTTATGTCTTAGCCACTATGCACTACACCTTATACTTATGTCTTAGCCACTATGCACTACACCTTATATCTTATACTTATGTCTTAACCACTATGCACTACACCTTATGCTTATGTCTTAGCCACTATATGCTACACCTTATGTCTTAGCCACTATGCACTACACCTTATACTTATGTCTTAGCCACTATGCACTACACCTTATATCTTATACTTATGTCTTAACCACTATGCGCTACACCTTATACCTTATACTTATGTCTTAACCACTAAGCGCTACAGCTTATACTTATGTCTTAACTACTATGCACTACACCTTATACTTATGTCTTAACCACTATGCGCTATACCTTATACTTATATCTTAACCACTATGTGCTGTACCTTATACTTATGTCTTAACCATTTTGCACTACACCTTATACTTATATCTTAGCCACTATGTGCTATACCTTATACTTATGTCTTAACCACTATGCACTACACCTTATATATTATACTTATGTCTTAAACACTAAGCAGTACACCTTATACTTATGTCTTAACCACTATGTGGTACACGTTATGTCTTAGCCACTATGCACTACACCTTATACTTATGTCTTAACCACTATGTACTACACCTTATATCTTATACTTATGTCTTAACCACTATGCGCTACACCTTATACCTTATACTTACGTCTTAACCACTATGCGCTATAGCTTATACTTATGTCTTAACCACTATGCACTACACCTTATACTTATGTATGCTATACCTTATACTTATGTTTAACCACTATGCGCTATACCCTATGCTTATGTCTTAGCCACTATGCACTACACCTTATACCTTATACTTATGTCTTAACCACTATGCGCTATACCTTATACTTATATCTTAACCACTATGTGCTATACCTTACGTCTTAACCACTATGCACTACACCTTATACTTATGTATTAACCACTATGTGCTAAACCTTATGTCTTAGCCACTGTGCACTACACCTTATACTTATGTCTTAACCACTATGCGCTATACCTTATACTTATGTCTTAACCACTATGCGGTATACCTTATACCTTATACTTATGTTTAACCACTATGCGCTATACCCTATACTTATGTCTTAGCCACTATGCACTACACCTTATACCTTATACTTATGTCTTAACCACTATGCGCTATACCTTATACTTATGTCTTAACCACTATGCGCTATACCTTATACTTATGTTTTAACCACTATGCGCTACACCTTATACTTATGTCTTAACCACTATGCGCTATACCTTATACTTATATCTTAACCACTATGCGCTATACCTTATACTCATGTCTTAACCACTATGTGCTACACCTTATACTTATGTCTTAACCACTATGCGCTATACCTTATACCTTATGTCTTAACCACTATGTGCTATACCTTACACTTATGTCTTAGCCTCTATGCACTACACGTTATACCTTATACGTACGTCTTAACCACTATGTGCTATACCTTATACATATGTCTTAACCACTATGCGCTATACCTTATACTTATGTCTTAACCACTATGCAATACACATTATACCTTATACTTATGTCTTAACCACTATGCACTACACCTTATATATTATACTTATGTCTTAACCACTATGCGCTATACCTTATATTTATGTCTTAACCACTATGTGCTATACCTTATATTTATGTCTTAAACCCTATGCGCTATACCTTATACCTTATACTTATGTCTTATCTACTATGTGCTATACCTTATGCTTATGTCATAACCACTATACACTATACGTTATACCTTATAGTTATGTCTTAACCACTATGTGCTATACCTTATACTTATGTCTTAACCACTATGTGCTACACCTTATACTTATGTCTTAACCACTATGTGGTTTACATTATACTTATGTCTTAACCACTATGCACTATACCTTATATCTTAACCACTATGTGCTATACCTTATACTTGTCTTAACCACTATGCACTACACCTTATATATTATACTTATGTCTTAACCACTATGTGCTACACCTTATGTCTTAGCCACTATGCACTACACCTTATACTTATGTCTTAACCACTATGCACTACACCATATATCTTATATTTATGTCTTAACCACTATGCGCTACACCTTATACCTTATACTTATGTCTTAACCACTATGCGCTATAGCTTATACTTATGTCTTAACCACTATGCACTACACCTTATACTTATGTATGCTATACCTTATACCTTACACTTATGTTTAACCACTATGCGCTATACCCTTTACTTATGTCTTAGCCACTATGCACTACACCTTATACCTTATACTTATGTCTTAACCACTATGCGCTATACCTTATATCTTAACCACTATGTGCTATACCTTATGTCTTAACCACTATGCACTACACCTTATACTTATGTCTTAACTACTATGCGCTATACCTTATACTTATGTCATAACCACTATGCGCTATACCTTATACTTATGTCTTAGCCACTATGCGCTATACCTTATACTTATGTTTAACCACTATGCGCTATACCCTATACTTATTTCTTAGCCACTATGCACTACACCTTATACCTTATGTCTTAACCACTATGCGCTATACCTTATACTTATATCTTAACCACTATGTGCTATACCTTATACTTATGTCTTAGCCACTATGCACTACACTTTATACCTTATACTTATGTCTTAACCACTATGTGTTACACCTTATACCTTATACTTATATCTTAACCACTATGTGCTATACCTTATGTCTTAACCACTACGCACTACATCTTATACTTATGTCTTCACCACTATGTGCTATACCTTATACTTATGTCTTAACCACTATGCGCTATACCTTATACTTATATCTTAACCACCTTATGCTATACCTTATGTCTTAACCACTATGCGCTACACCTTATACCTTATACTTATGTCTTAACCACTATGTGCTATACGTTATACCTTACACTTATGTCTTAACCACTATGCGCTACACCTTATATCTTACACTTATGTCTTAACCACTATGTGCTACACCTTATACCTTATACTTATGTCTTAACCACTATGTGATACATCTTGTCTTAGCCACTATGCATTACACCTTATACTTATGTCTTAACCACTATGCACTACATCTTATACCTTATACTTATGTCTTATCCACTGTGTGCTATAGCTTATACTTATGTCTTAACCATTTTGCACTACACATTATACTTATAATTTTAGCTACTCATGCAAAGCTATACCTTTTATACTCCTATGTCTTAACCACTATGCACTACACCTTATATATTATACTTATGTCTTAACCACTATGCACTACACCTTATACTTATGTCTTAACCACTATGTGCTACACCTTATGTCTTAGCCACTATGCACTACACCTTATACTTATGTCTTAGCCACTATGCACTACACCTTATATCTTATATTTATGTCTTAACCACTATGCACTACACCTTATATATTATACTTATGTCTTAACCACTATGCACTACTCCTTATACTTATGTCTTAACCACTATGTGCTACACCTTATGTCTTAGCCACTATGCACTACACCTTATACTTATGTCTTAGCCACTATGCACTACACCTTATATCTTATACTTATGTCTTAACCACTATGCGCTACACCTTATACCTTACACTTATGTCTTAACCACTAAGCGCTACAGCTGATACTTATGTCTTAACTACTATGCACTACACCTTATACTTATGTCTTAACCACTATGCGCTATACCTTATACTTATGTCTTAACCACTATGTGCTATACCTTATACTTATGTCTTAACCATTTTGCACTACACCTTATACTTATATCTTAGCCACTATGTGCTATACCTTATATTTATGTCTTAACCACTATGCACTACACCTTATATATTATACTTATGTCTTAAACACTAAGCAGTACACCTTATACTTATGTCTTAACCACTATGTGGTACACCTTATGTCTTAGCCACTATGCACTACACCTTATACTTATGTCTTAACCACTATGTACTACACCTTATATCTTATACTTATGTCTTAACCACTATGCGCTACACCTTATACCTTATACTTACGTCTTAACCACTATGCGCTATAGCTTATACTTATGTCTTAACCACTATGCACTACACCTTATACTTATGTATGCTATACCTTATACTTATGTTTAACCACTATGCGCTATACCCTATGCTTATGTCTTAGCCACTATGCACTACACCTTATACTTATGTCTTAACCACTATACGCTATACCTTATACTTATATCTTAACCACTATGTGCTATACCTTATGTCTTAACCACTATGCACTACACCTTATACTTATGTATTAACCACTATGTGCTAAACCTTATGTCTTAGCCACTGTGCACTACACCTTATACTTATGTCTTAACCACTATGCGCTATACCTTATACTTATGTCTTAACCACTATGCGCTATACCTTATACTTATGTCTTAACCACTATGCGCTACACCTTATACTTATGTCTTAACCACTATGCGCTACACCTTATACCTTATACTTATGTCTTAACCACTATGCGCTATACCTTATACTTATGTCTTAACCACTATGCGCTACACCTTATACTTATGTCTTAACCACTATGCGCTATACCTTATACTTATGTCTTAACCACTATGCGCTATACCTTATACTCATGTCTTAACCACTATGTGCTACACCTTATACTTATGTCTTAACCACTATGCGCTATACCTTATACCTTATGTCTTAACCACTATGTGCTATACATTACACTTATGTCTTAGCCTCTATGCACTACACCTTATACCTTATACGTACGTCTTAACCACTATGTGCTATACCTTATACATATGTCTTAACCACTATGCGCTATACTTTATACTTATGTCTTAACCACTATGCAATACACATTATATCTTATACTTATGTCTTAACCACTATGCACTACACCTTATATATTATACTTATGTCTTAACCGCTATGCGCTATACCTTATATTTATGTCTTAACCACTATGTGCTATACCTTATACTTATGTCTTAAACCCTATGCGCTATACCTTATACCTTATGTCTTAACTACTATGTGCTATACCTTATGCTTATTTCTTAACCACTATACACAATACGTTATACCTTATAGTTATGTCTTAACCACTATGTGCTATACCTTATACTTATGTATTAACCACTATGTGCTACACCTTATACTTATGTCTTAACCACTATGTGGTTTACATTATACTTATGTCTTAACCACTATGCACTATACCTTATATCTTAACCACTATGTGCTATACCTTATACTTGTCTTAACCACTAAGCACTACACCTTATATATTATACTGATGTCTTAACCACTATGTGCTACACCTTATGTCTTAGCCACTATGCACTACACCTTATACTTATGTCTTAACCACTATGCACTACACCATATATCTTATACTTATGTCTTAACCACTATGCGCTACACCTTATACCTTATACTTATGTCTTAACCACTATGCGCTATAGCTTATACTTATGTCTTAACCACTATGCACTACACCTTATACTTATGTATGCTATACCTTATACCTTATACTTATGTTTAACCACTATGCGCTATACCCTTTACTTATGTCTTAGCCACTATGCACTACACCTTATACCTTATACTTATGTCTTAACCACTATGCGCTATACCTTATATCTTAACCACTATGTGCTATACCTTATGTCTTAACCACTATGCACTACTCCTTATACTTATGTCTTAACCACTATGCGCTATACCTTATACTTATGTCATAACCACTATGCGCTATACCTTATACTTATGTCTTAGCCACTATGCGCTATACCTTATACTTATGTTTAACCACTATGCGCTATACCCTATACTTATTTCTTAGCCACTATGCACTACACCTTATATCTTAACCACTATGCGCTATTCCTTATACTTATATCTTAACCACTATGTGCTATACCTTATGTCTTAACCACTATGCACTACATCTTATACTTATGTCTTATCCACTATGTGCTATACCTTATACTTATGTCTTAGCCACTATGCACTACACTTTATACCTTATACTTATGTCTTAACCACTATGCGCTACACCTTATACCTTATACTTATATCTTAACCACTATGTGCTATACCTTATGTCTTAATCACTATGCGCTACACCTTATACCTTATACTTATGTCTTAACCACTATGTGCTATACGTTATACCTTACACTTATGTCTTAACCACTATGCGCTACACCTTATATCTTACCCTTATGTCTTAACCACTATGCGCTACACCTTATACCTTATACTTATGTCTTAACCACTATGTGCTACATCTTGTCTTAGCCACTATGCACTACACCTTATACTTATGTCTTAACCACTATGCACTACATCTTATACCTTATACTTATGTCTTATCCACTGTGTGCTATAGCTTATACTTATGTCTTAACCATTTTGCACTACACCTTATACTTATATCTTAGCCACTATGTGCTATACCTTATACTTATGTCTTAACCACTATGCACTACACCTTATATATTATACTTATGTCTTAACCACTATGCACTACACCTTATACTTATGTCTTAACCACTATGTGCTACACCTTATGTCTTAGCCACTATGCACTACACCTTATACTTATGTCTTAGCCACTATGCACTACACCTTATATCTTATACTTATGTCTTAACCACTATGCGCTACACCTTATACCTTACACTTATGTCTTAACCACTAAGCGCTACAGCTGATACTTATGTCTTAACTACTATGCACTACACCTTATACTTATGTCTTAACCACTATGCGCTATACCTTATACTTATGTCTTAACCACTATGTGCTATACCTTATACTTATGTCTTAACCATTTTGCACTACACCTTATACTTATATCTTAGCCACTATGTGCTATACCTTATATTTATGTCTTAACCACTATGCACTACACCTTATATATTATACTTATGTCTTAAACACTAAGCAGTACACCTTATACTTATGTCTTAACCACTATGTGGTACACCTTATGTCTTAGCCACTATGCACTACACCTTATACTTATGTCTTAACCACTATGTACTACACCTTATATCTTATACTTATGTCTTAACCACTATGCGCTACACCTTATACCTTATACTTACGTCTTAACCACTATGCGCTATAGCTTATACTTATGTCTTAACCACTATGCACTACACCTTATACTTATGTATGCTATACCTTATACTTATGTTTAACCACTATGCGCTATACCCTATGCTTATGTCTTAGCCACTATGCACTACACCTTATATCTTATACTTATGTCTTAACCACTATGCGCTATACCTTATACTTATATCTTAACCACTATGTGCTATACCTTATGCCTTAACCACTATGCACTACACCTTATACTTATGTATTAAACACTATGTGCTAAACCTTATGTCTTAGCCACTGTGCACTACACCTTATACTTATGTCTTAACCACTATGCGCTATACCTTATACTTATGTCTTAACCACTATGCGCTATACCTTATACCTTATACTTATGTTTAACCACTATGCGCTATACCCTATACTTATGTCTTAGCCACTATGCACTACACCTTATACCTTATACTTATGTCTTAACCACTATGTGCTATACCTTATACTTATATATCTTAACCACTATGTGCTATACCTTATGTCTTAACCACTATGCACTACATCTTATACTTATGTCTTAACCACTATGTGCTATACCTTATACTTATGTCTTAGCCACTATGTGCTATACCTTATACTTATGTCTTAAACCCTATGCGCTATACCTTATACTTATGTCTTAACTACTATGTGCTATACCTTATGCTTATGTCTTAACCACTATACACTATACGTTATACCTTATACTTATGTCTTAACCACTATGTGCTATACCTTATACTTATGTCTCAACCACTATGCGCTATACCTTATACTTATGTCTTAACCACTATGCGCTACACCTTATACTTATGTCTTAACCACTACGCGCTACACCTTATACATTATACTTATGTCTTGACCACTATGCGCTATACCTTTTACTTATGTCTTAACCACTATGCACTACACCTTATACTTATGTCTTAACCACTATGCGCTATACCTTACACTTATGTCTTAACCACTATGCGCTATACCTTATACCTTATACTTATGTCTTAACCACTATGTGCTATACGTTATACCTTACACTTATGTCTTAACCACTATGCGCTACACCTTATATCTTACCCTTATGTCTTAACCACTATGCGCTACACCTTATACCTTATACTTATGTCTTAACCACTATCTGCTACATCTTGTCTTAGCCACTATGCACTACACCTTATACTTATGTCTTAACCACTATGCACTACATCTTATACCTTATACTTATGTCTTATCCACTGTGTGCTATAGCTTATACTTATGTCTTAACCATTTTGCACTACACCTTATACTTATATCTTAGCCACTATGTGCTATACCTTATACTTATGTCTTAACCACTATGCACTACACCTTATATATTATACTTATGTCTTAACCACTATGCACTACACCTTATACTTATGTCTTAACCACTATGTGCTACACCTTATGTCTTAGCCACTATGCACTACACCTTATACTTATGTCTTAGCCACTATGCACTACACCTTATATCTTATACTTATGTCTTAACCACTATGCGCTACACCTTATACCTTATACTTATGTCTTAACCACTATGCGCTACAGCTTATACTTATGTCTTAACTACTATGCACTACACCTTATACTTATGTCTTAACCACTATGCGCTATACCTTATACTTATGTCTTAACCACTATGTGCTATACCTTATACTTATGTCTTAACCATTTTGCACTACACCTTATACTTATATCTTAGCCACTATGTGCTATACCTTATACTTATGTCTTAACCACTATGCACTACACCTTATATATTATACTTATGTCTTAAACACTAAGCAGTACACCTTATACTTATGTCTTAACCACTATGTGGTACACCTTATGTCTTAGCCACTATGCACTACACCTTATACTTATGTCTTAACCACTATGTACTACACCTTATATCTTATACTTATGTCTTAACCACTATGCGCTACACCTTATACCTTATACTTACGTCTTAACCACTATGCGCTATAGCTTATACTTATGTCTTAACCACTATGCACTACACCTTATACTTATGTATGCTATACCTTATACTTATGTTTAACCACTATGCGCTATACCCTATGCTTATGTCTTAGCCACTATGCACTACACCTTATACCTTATATGTCTTAACCACTATGCGCTATACCTTATACTTATATCTTAACCACTATGTGCTATACCTTATGCCTTAACCACTATGCACTACACCTTATACTTATGTATTAAACACTATGTGCTAAACCTTATGTCTTAGCCACTGTGCACTACACCTTATACTTATGTCTTAACCACTATGCGCTATACCTTATACTTATGTCTTAACCACTATGCGCTATACCTTATACTTATGTTTAACCACTATGCGCTATACCCTATACTTATGTCTTAGCCACTATGCACTACACCTTATACCTTATACTTATGTCTTAACCACTATGTGCTATACCTTATACTTATATATCTTAACCACTATGTGCTATACCTTATGTCTTAACCACTATGCACTACATCTTATACTTATGTCTTAACCACTATGTGCTATACCTTATACTTATGTCTTAGCCACTATGTGCTATACCTTATACTTATGTCTTAAACCCTATGCGCTATACCTTATACTTATGTCTTAACTACTATGTGCTATACCTTATGCTTATGTCTTAACCACTACACACTATACGTTATACCTTATACTTATGTCTTAACCACTATGTGCTATACCTTATACATATGTCTTAACCACTATGCGCTATACCTTATACTTATGTCTTAACCACTACGCGCTACACCTTATACTTATGTCTTAACGACTACGCGCTACACCTTATACATTATACTTATGTGTTGACCACTATGCGCTATACCTTATACTTATGTCTTAACCACTATGCGCTACACCTTATACTTATGTCTTAACCACTATGCGCTATACCTTACACTTATGTCTTAACCACTATGCGCTATACCTTATACCTTATACTCATGTCTTAACCACTATGTGCTACACCTTATATTTATGTCTTAACCACTATGCGCTATACCTTATACTTATGTCTTAACCACTATGTGCTATACCTTATACTTATGTCTTAGCCTCTATGCACTACACCTTATACCTTATACTTACGTCTTAACCACTATGTGCTATACCTTATACATATGTCTTAACCACTATGCGCTATACCTTATACTTATGTCTTAACCACTATGCACTACACATTATACCTGATACTTATGTCTTAACCACTATGCGCTATACCTTATACTTATGTCTTAACCACTATGTGCTATACCTTATACTTATGTCTTAACCACTATGCGCTATACCTTATACCTTATACTTATGTCTTAACTACTATGTGCTATACCTTATGCTTATGTCTTAACCACTATGTACTACACCTTATATCTTATACTTATGCCTTAACCACTATGCGCTACACCTTATACCTTATACTTACGTCTTAACCACTATGCGCTCTAGCTTATACTTATGTCTTAACCACTATGCACTACACCTTATACTTATGTATGCTATACCTTATACTTATGTTTAACCACTATGCGCTATACCCTATGCTTATGTCTTAGCCACTATGCACTACACCTTATACCTTATACTTATGTCTTAACCACTATGCGCTATACCTTATACTTATATCTTAACCACTATGTGCTATACCTTATGTCTTAACCACTATGCACTACACCTTATACTTATGTATTAACCACTATGTGCTAAACCTTATGTCTTAGCCACTGTGCACTACACCTTATACTTATGTCTTAACCACTATGCGCTATACCTTATACTTATGTCTTAAACACTATGCGCTATACCTTATACTTATGTCTTAACCACTATGCGCTACACCTTATACTTATGTCTTAACCACTATGCGCTACACCTTATACCTTATACTTATGTCTTAACCACTATGCGCTATACCTTATACTTATGTCTTAACCACTATGCGCTACACCTTATACTTATGTCTTAACCACTATGCGCTATACCTTATACTTATGTCTTAACCACTATACGCTATACCTTATACTCATGTCTTAACCACTATGTGCTACACCTTATACTTATGTCTTAACCACTATGCGCTATACCTTATACCTTATGTCTTAACCACTATGTGCTATACATTACACTTATGTCTTAGCCTCTATGCACTACACCTTATACCTTATACGTACGTCTTAACCACTATGTGCTATACCTTATACATATGTCTTAACCACTATGCGCTATACTTTATACTTATGTCTTAACCACTATGCAATACACATTATACCTTATACTTATGTCTTAACCACTATGCACTACACCTTATATATTATACTTATGTCTTAACCACTATGCGCTATACCTTATATTTATGTCTTAACCACTATGTGCTATACCTTATACTTATGTCTTAAACCCTATGCGCTATACCTTATACCTTATGTCTTAACTACTATGTGCTATACCTTATGCTTATTTCTTAGCCACTATACACTATACGTTATACCTTATAGTTATGTCTTAACAACTATGTGCTATACCTTATACTTATGTATTAACCACTATGTGCTACACCTTATACTTATGTCTTAACCACTATGTGGTTTACATTATACTTATGTCTTAACCACTATGCACTATACCTTATATCTTAACCACTATGTGCTATACCTTATACTTGTCTTAACCACTAAGCACTACACCTTATATATTATACTTATGTCTTAACCACTATGTGCTACACCTTATGTCTTAGCCACTATGCACTACACCTTATACTTATGTCTTAACCACTATGCACTACACCATATATCTTATACTTATGTCTTAACCACTATGCGCTACACCTTATACCTTATACTTATGTCTTAACCACTATGCGCTATAGCTTATACTTATGTCTTAACCACTATGCACTACACCTTATACTTATGTATGCTATACCTTATACCTTACACTTATGTTTAACCACTATGCGCTATACCCTTTACTTATGTCTTAGCCACTATGCACTACACCTTATACCTTATACTTATGTCTTAACCACTATGCGCTATACCTTATATCTTAACCACTATGTGCTATACCTTATGTCTTAACCACTATGCACTACACCTTATACTTATGTCTTAACTACTATGCGCTATACCTTATACTTATGTCATAACCACTATGCGCTATACCTTATACTTATGTCTTAGCCACTATGCGCTATACCTTATACTTATGTTTAACCACTATGCGCTATACCCTATACTTATTTCTTAGCCACTATGCACTACACCTTATACCTTATGTCTTAACCACTATGCGCTATACCTTATACTTATATCTTAACCACTATGTGCTATACCTTATACTTATGTCTTAGCCACTATGCACTACACTTTATACCTTATACTTATGTCTTAACCACTATGTGTTACACCTTATACCTTATACTTATATCTTAACCACTATGTGCTATACCTTATGTCTTAACCACTACGCACTACATCTTATACTTATGTCTTCACCACTATGTGCTATACCTTATACTTATGTCTTAACCACTATGCGCTATACCTTATACTTATATCTTAACCACCTTATGCTATACCTTATGTCTTAACCACTATGCGCTACACCTTATACCTTATACTTATGTCTTAACCACTATGCGCTACAGCTTATTCTTATGTCTTAACTACTATGCACTACACCTTATACTTATGTCTTAACCACTATGCGCTATACCTTATACTTTTGTCTTAACCACTATGTGCTATACCTTATACTTATGTCTTAACCATTTTGCACTACACCTTATACTTATATCTTAGCCACTATGTGCTATACCTTATACTTATGTCTTAACCACTATGCACTAGACCTTATATATTATATTTATGTCTTAAACACTAAGCAGTACACCTTATACTTATGTCTTAACCACTATGTGGTACACCTTATGTCTTAGCCACTATGCACTACACCTTATACTTATGTCTTAACCACTATGTACTACACCTTATATCTTATACTTATGTCTTAACCACTATGCGCTACACCTTATACCTTATACTTACGTCTTAACCACTATGCGCTATAGCTTATACTTATGTCTTAACCACTATGCACTACACCTTATACTTATGTATGCTATACCTTATACTTATGTTTAACCACTATGCGCTATACCCTATGCTTATGTCTTAGCCACTATGCACTACACCTTATATCTTATACTTATGTCTTAACCACTATGCGCTATACCTTATACTTATATCTTAACCACTATGTGCTATACCTTATGCCTTAACCACTATGCACTACACCTTATACTTATGTATTAAACACTATGTGCTAAACCTTATGTCTTAGCCACTGTGCACTACACCTTATACTTATGTCTTAACCACTATGCGCTATACCTTATACTTATGTCTTAACCACTATGCGCTATACCTTATACTTATGTTTAACCACTATGCGCTATACCCTATACTTATGTCTTAGCCACTATGCACTACACCTTATACCTTATACTTATGTCTGAACCACTATGTGCTATACCTTATACTTATATATCTTAACCACTATGTGCTATACCTTATGTCTTAACCACTATGCACTACATCTTATACTTATGTCTTAACCACTATGTGCTATACCTTATACTTATGTCTTAGCCACTATGTGCTATACCTTATACTTATGTCTTAAACCCTATGCGCTATACCTTATACTTATGTCTTAACTACTATGTGCTATACTTTATGCTTATGTCTTAACCACTATACACTATACGTTATACCTTCTACTTATGTCTTAACCACTATGTGCTATACCTTATACTTATGTCTTAACCACTATGCGCTATACCTTATACTTATGTCTTAACCACTATGCGCTACACCTTATACTTATGTCTTAACCACTACGCGCTACACCTTATACATTATACTTATGTCTTGACCACTATGCGCTATACCTTATACTTATGTCTTAACCACTATGCGCTACACCTTATACTTATGTCTTAACCACTATGCGCTATACCTTACACTTATGTCTTAACCACTATGCGCTATACCTTATACTCATGTCTTAACCACTATGTGCTACACCTTATACTTATGTCTTAACCACTATGCGCTATACCTTATACTTATGTCTTAACCACTATGTGCTATACCTTATACTTATGTCTTAGCCTCTATGCACTACACCTTATACCTTATACTTACGTCTTAACCACTATGTGCTATACCTTATACATATGTCTTAACCACTATGCGCTATACCTTATACTTATGTCTTAACCACTATGCACTACACATTATACCTGATACTTATGTCTTAACCACTATGCGCTATACCTTATACTTATGTCTTAACCACTATGTGCTATACCTTATACTTATGTCTTAACCACTATGCGCTATACCTTATACCTTATACTTATGTCTTAACTACTATGTGCTATACCTTATGCTTATGTCTTAACCACTATGCACTATACGTTATACCTTATACTTATGTCTTAACCACTATGTGCTATACCTTATACTTATGTCTTAACCACTATGTTCTACACCTTATACTTATGTCTTAACCACTATGTGCTATACCTTATACTTATGTCTTAACCACTATGCACTATACCTTATATCTTAACCACTATGTGCTATACCTTATACTTATGTCTTAACCACTATGCACTACACCTTATACGTTATACTTATATCTTAACCACTATGTGGTACACCTTATACTTATGTCTTAGCCACTACGCACTACACATTATACCATATACTTATGTCTTAGCCAATACGCACTACACCTTATACTAATGTCTTAACCACTATGTGCTATACCTTATACTTTTGTCTTAACCACTATGTGATATACCTTATACTTATGTCTTAGCCACTATGCACTACACTTTATACCTTATACTTATGTCTTAACCACTATGCACTACACCTTATATCTGATACTTATGTCTTAACCACTATGCGCTATACCTTATACTTATGTCTTAACCACTATGTGCTATACCTTATACTTGTCTTAACCACTATGCGCTTTACCTTATATTTATGTCTTAACCACTATGTGCTATACCTTATACCTTATACTTATGTCTTAACCACTATGCGCTATACCTTATACTTATGTCTTAACCACTATGCGCTATACCTTATACCTTATACTTATGTCTTAACCACTATGTGCTATACCTTATACCTTATACTTATGTCTTAACCACTATGCGCTATACCTTATACTTATGTCTTAACCACTATGCGCTATACCTTATACTTATGGCTTAACCACTATGCGCTACACCTTATACCTTATGTCTTAACCACTATGTGCTATACCTTACACTTATGTCTTAGCCTCTATGCACTACACCTTATACCTTATACTTACGTCTTAACCACTATGTGCTATACCTTATACATATGTCTTAACCACTATGCGCTATACCTTATACTTATGTCTTAACCACTATGCACTACACATTATACCTTATACTTATGTCTTAACCACTATGCACTACACCTTATATATTATACTTATGTCTTAACCACTATGCGCTATACCTTATACTTATGTCTTAACCACTATATGCTATACCTTATATTTATGTCTTAAACCCTATGCGCTATACCTTATACCTTATACTTATGTCTTAACTACTATGTGCTATACCTTATGCTTATGTCTTAACCACTATACACTATACGTTATACCATTATACTTATGTCTTAACCACTATGTGCTATACCTTATACTTATGTCTTAACCACTATGCGCTATACCTTATACTTATGTCTTAACCACTATGCGCTACACTTTATACTTATGTCTTAACCACTATGCGCTACACCTTATACCTTATGTCTTAACCACTATGCGCTATACCTTATACTTATGTCTTAACCACTACGCGCTACACCTTATACTTATGTCTTAACCACTATGTGCTATACCTTATACTTATGTCTTAACCACTATGTGCTATACCTTATAATTATGTCTTAGCCTCTATGCACTACACCTTATACCTTATACTTACGTCTTAACCACTATGTGCTATACCTTATACATATGTCTTAACCACTATGCGCTATACCTTATACTTATGTCTTAACCACTATGCACTACACATTATACCTGATACTTATGTCTTAACCACTATGCGCTATACCTGATACTTATGTCTTAAATCCACTATGCGCCTATACTCATACTTATGTCTTAACCACTATGCGCTTACACCTTATACTTATGTCTTAACCACTCATGCTTATACCTTAAGTACTTATGTCTTAAACTAATTATGTGCTATACCTTATAAATTTATGTCTTATCTCTATGCACTACACTCCTTTATAAATTTTATAATTTCTTTAATGTCTTAACCACTATGTGCCATACCTTATACATATGTCTTAACCACTATGCGCTATACCTTATACTTATGTCTTAACCACTATGCACTACACATTATACCTGATACTTATGTCTTAACCACTATGCGCTATACCTTATACTTATGTCTTAACCACTATGTGCTATACCTTATACTTATGTCTTAACCAGTATGCGCTATACCTTATACTTATGTCTTAACTACTATGTGCTATACCTTATGCTTATGTCTTAACCACTATGCACTATACGTTATACCTTATACTTATGTCTTAACCACTATGTGCTATACCTTATACTTATGTCTTAAACACTATGTTCTACACCTTATACTTATGTATTAACCACTATGTGCTATACCTTATACTTATGTCTTAACCACTATGCACTATACCTTATATCTTAACCACTATGTGCTATACCTTATACTTATGTCTTAACCACTATGCACTACACCTTATACGTTATACTTATATCTTAACCACTATGTGGTACACATTATACTTATGTCTTAGCCACTACGCACTACACATTATACCATATACTTATGTCTTAGCCAATACGCACTACACCTTATACTAATGTCTTAACCACTATGTGCTATACCTTATACTTTTGTCTTAACCACTATGTGATATACCTTATACTTATGTCTTAGCCACTATGCACTACACTTTATACCTTATACTTATGTCTTAACCACTATGCACTACACCTTATATCTGATACTTATGTCTTAACCACTATGCGCTATACCTTATACTTATGTCTTAACCACTATGTGCTATACCTTATACTTATGTCTTAACCACTATGCGCTTTACCTTATATTTATGTCTTAACCACTATGTGCTATACCTTATACCTTATACTTATGTCTTAACCACTATGCGCTATACCTTATACTTATGTCTTAACCACTATGCGCTATACCTTATACTTATGTCTTAACCACTATGCGCTACACCTTATACTTATGTCTTAACCACTATGCGCTACACCTTATACCTTATACTTATGTCTTAACCACTATGCGCTATACCTTATACTTATGTCTTAACCACTATGCGCTACACCTTATACTTATGTCTTAACCACTATGCGCTATACCTTATACTTATGTCTTAACCACTATGCGCTATACCTTATACTCATGTCTTAACCACTATGTGCTACACCTTATACTTATGTCTTAACCACTATGCGCTATACCTTATACCTTATGTCTTAACCACTATGTGCTATACCTTACACTTATGTCTTAGCCTCTATGCACTACACCTTATACCTTATACTTACGTCTTAACCACTATGTGCTATACCTTATACATATGTCTTAACCACTATGCGCTATACCTTATACTTATGTCTTAACCACTATGCACTACACATTATACCTTATACTTACGTCTTAACCACTATGCACTACACCTTATATCTTATACTTATGTATTAACCACTATGCGCTATACCTTATACTTATGTCTTAACCACTATATGCTATACCTTATACTTATGTCTTAAACCCTATGCGCTATACCTTATACTTATGTCTTAACTACTATGTGCTATACCTTATGCTTATGTCTTAACCACTATACACTATACGTTATACCTTATACTGATGTCTTAACCACTATGTGCTATACCTTATACTTATGTCTTAACCACTATGTGCTACACTTTATACTTATGTCTTAACCACTATGTGGTTTACGTTATACTTATGTCTTAACCACTATGCACTATACCTTATATCTTAACCACTATGTGCTATACCTTATAAGTATGTCTTAACCACTATGCACTACACCTTATATATTATACTTATGTCTTAACCACTATGCACTACACCTTATACTTATGTCTTAACCACTATGTGCTACACCTGATACTTATGTCTTAACCACTATGTGCTACACCTTATGTCTTAGCCACTATGCACTACACCTTATACTTATGTCTTAACCACTATGCACTACACCTTATATCTTATACTTATGTCTTAACCACTATGCGCTACACCTTATACCTTATACTTAGGTCTTAACCACTATGCGCTACAGCTTATACTTATGTCTTAACCACTATGCACTACACCTTATACTTATGTCTTAACCACTATGCGCTATACCTTACTTATGTCTTAACCACTATGTGCTATACCTTATACTTATGTCTTAACCATTTTGCACTACACCTTATATATTATACTTATGTCTTAACCACTATGCACTACACCTTATATATTATACTTATGTCTTAACCACTATATGCTACACCTTATGTCTTAGGCACTATGCATTACACCTTATACTTATGTCTTAACCACTATGCACTACACCTTATATCTTATACTTATGTCTTAACCACTATGCGCTACACCTCATACCTTATACTTATTCTTAACCACTATGCGCTATAGCTTATACTTATGTCTTAACCACTATGCACTACACCTTATACCTTATACTTATGTCTTAACCACTATGTGCTACATATTGTCTTAGCCACTATGAACTACACCTTATACTTATGTCTTAACCACTATGCACTACATCTTATACCTTATACTTATGTCTTAACCACTATGTGCTATACCTTATACTTATGTCTTAACCATTTTGCACTACACCTTATACTTATATCTTAGCCACTATGTGATATACCTTATACTTATGTCTTAACCACTATGCACTACACCTTATATATTATACTTATATCTTAACCACTATGCACTACACCTTATACTTATGTCTTAACCACTATGCACTACATCTTATACCTTATATTTATGTCTTAACCATTATGTGCTATACCTTATACTTATGTCTTAACCATTTTGCACTACACCTTATACTTATATCTTAGCCACTATGTGCTATACCTTATACTTATGTCTTAACCACAATGCACTACACCTTATATATTATACATATGTCTTAACCACTATGCACTACACCTTATACTTATGTCTTAACCACTATGTGCTACACCTTATGTCCTAGCCACTATGCACTACACCTTATACTTATGTCTTAACCACTATGCACTACACCTTATATCTTATACTTATGTCTTAACCACTATGCGCTACACCTTATACCTTATACTTATGTCTTAACCACTATGCGCTACAGCTTATACTTATGTCTTAACTACTATGCACTACACCTTATACTTATGTCTTAACCACTATGCGCTATACCTTATACTTATGTCTTAACCACTATGTGCTATACCTTATACTTATGTCTTATCCATTTTGCACTACACCTTATACTTATATCTTAGCCACTATGTGCTATACCTTATACTTATGTCTTAACCACTATGCACTACACCTTATATATTATACTTATGTCTTAAACACTATGCAGTACACCTTATACTTATGTCTTAACCACTATGTGCTACACCTTATGACTTAGCCACTATGCACTACACCTTATACTTATGTCTTAACCACTATGCACTACACCTTATATCTTATACTTATGTCTTAACCACTATGCGCTACACCTTATACCTTATACTTATGTCTTAACCACTATGCGCTATAGCTTATACTTATGTCTTAACCACTATGCACTACACCTTATACTTATGTATGCTATACCTTATTCCTTATACTTATGTTTAACCACTATGCGCTATACCCTATACTTATGTCTTAGCCACTATGCACTACACCTTATACCTTATACTTATGTCTTAACCACTATGCGCTATACCTTATACTTATATCTTAACCACTATGTGCTATACTTTATGTCTTAACCACTATGCACTACACCTTATACTTATGTCTTAACCACTATGTGCTAAACCTTATGTCTTAGCCACTGTGCACTACACCTTATACTTATGTCTTAACCACTATGCGCTATACCTTATACTTGTGTCTTAACCACTACGCGCTATACCTTATACTTATGTCTTAACCACTATGCGCTATACCTTATACCTTATACTTATGTTTAACCACTATGCGCTATACCCTATACTTATGTCTTAGCCACTAAGCACTACACCTTATACCTTATACTTATGTCTTAACCACTATGCGCTATACCTTATACTTATATCTTAACCACTATGTGCTATACCTTATGTCTTAACCACTATGCACTACATCTTATACTTATGTCTTAACCACTATGTGCTATACCTTATACTTGTGTCTTAGCCACTATGCACTACACTTTATACCTTATACTTATGTCTTAACCACTATGCGCTACACCTTATACCTTATACTTATGTCTTAACCACTATGCGCAATACCTTATACTTATATCTTAACCACTATGTGCTATACCTTATGTCTTAACCACTATGCGCTATACCTTATACTTGTGTCTTAACCACTATGCGCTATACCTTATACTTATGTCTTAACCACTATGCGCTATACCTTATACCTTATACTTATGTTTAACCACTATGCGCTATACCCTATACTTATGTCTTAGCCACTATGCACTACACCTTATACCTTATACTTATGTCTTAGCCACTATGCGCTATACCTTATACTTATATCTTAACCACTATGTGCTATACCTTATGTCTTAACCACTATGCACTACATCTTATACTTATATCTTAACCACTATGTGCTATACCTTATGTCTTAACCACTATGCACTACATCTTATACTTATGTCTTAACCACTATGTGCTATACCTTATACTTATGTCTTAACCACTATGCGCTATACCTTATACCTTAAACTTATGTTTAACCACTATGCGCTATACCCTATACTTATGTCTTAGCTACTATGCACTACACCTTATACCTTATACTTATGTCTTGACCACTATGCGCTATACCTTATACTTATATCTT
>JAHLWY010000717.1:0-48914 GCA_020002185.1 Paraescarpia echinospica | reverse complement strand
TGTGAGGTGACTGTATCATCAGGAATAACTTCCTCACCTTCCTGGTGCAGAAATAATTTGGTACTCTCTTAGGGTGACCTTAATTGTGAGGTGTCTGTTTTACAAAGGGTAAATTCTACACTTTATTATTACAGAAATAATGTGTCACTGTACCATGGTGACCTTAATTGTGAGGTAACTGTATTACCAAGACTAAATTCTACACATTACATGTACAGAAATCATTTGTTTCTGTCTTTGGGTGACCTTAATTGTGATGTGACTGTATTAGCAGGACTAATTTCTACACTTTATTGGTACAGAAGTAATTTCAGACTGTGCATTGGTGACCTTAATAGTTAGGTGACTATTAGAATGACTATCTTATACACTTTACTGGTACAGAAATAATGAGGGACTGTATGGAGGTGACCTTAATTGTGAGGTGACTGAATTAACGAGACTAACTTCTGCACTTTACTGGTACAGAAATCATTTGGTACTGTCCCAGTGTGACCTTAATTAGCAGGAATAATTTCAATGCTTTATTGTTATAGAACAATTTTGGAATGTTCCAGGGTGATTTTAATTGTGAGGTGACTATATTAGCAGGACTAACATCCACATTTTACTTGTGCAGAAATCATTTTGTACTGTCTTGGTAATGGTCAGGTGAATGTATTAGCAGGATCTATTTCTACACTTTACTGGTACAGAAATAATAAGGCACTGTACCAAGGTGGCCTTAAATATGAGGTGACTGTATTTGCAGGACTAACTTCCACACTTTACTGTTACAGAAATCATTTGGTACAGTCCTAGGATGACCTTAATTGTGAGGTGACTGTATTAGCAGGACTAACATCTACACTTTTCTTGTACAGAAATCATTTGGGACTGTCTTTGGGTGGACTTAATTGTGAGGTCACTGTATTAGCAGGACTAACTTCTACATTTTACTGGTACAGAAATAATTTGGGACTGTACCATGTTGACCTTAATAGTCAAGTGACTGTATTAGCAGGATTAATTTCTACACTTTATTTGTACATAAATAATTTGGGAATCTCCCAGGGTGACCTTAATTATGAGGTGACTGTATTAGCAGGACTAACTTCTACACTTTACTGGTACAAAAATAATGTAGGATTGTACCAAGGTGTCTATATTTGTGAGGTGACTGTAACATCAGGAATAACTTCCTCACCTTCCTGGTGCAGAAATAATTTGGTACTCTCTTAGGGTGACCTTAATTGTGAGGTGACTGTTTTACAAGGGGTAAATTCTACACTTTATTATTACAGAGATAATGTGTCACTGTACCATGGTGACCTTAATTGTGAGGTAACTGTATTACCAAGACTAAATTATACACTTTACATGTACAGAAATCATTTGTTTCTGTCTTTGGGTGACCTTAATTGTGATGTGACTGTATTAGCAGGACTAACTTCTACACTTTACTGATACAGAAATAATGTGGGATTGTATCAAAGTGACCTGATTTGTGAGGTGACTGTATCAGCAGAACTAACTTCCTACACTCTACTGGTACAAAAATAATGTAGGTCTGTATGAAGGTGACCTTAATTATGAGGTGAGTGTATTAGCAGGACTAACTTCTACACTTTACTGGTACAAAAATAATGTAGGATTGTACCAAGGTGTCTTTATTTGTGAGGTGACTGTATCATCAGGAATAACTTCCTCACCTTCCTGGTGCAGAAATAATTTGGTACTCTCTTAGGGTGACCTTAATTGTGAGGTGTCTGTTTTACAAAGGGTAAATTCTACACTTTATTACAGAAATAATGTGTCACTGTACCATGGTGACCTTAATTGTGAGGTAACTGTATTACCAAGACTAAATTCTACACATTACATGTACAGAAATCATTTGTTTCTGTCTTTGGGTGACCTTAATTGTGATGTGACTGTATTAGCAGGACTAATTTCTACACTTTATTGGTACAGAAGTAATTTCAGACTGTGCATTGGTGACCTTAATTGTTAGGTGACTATTAGAATGACTATCTTATACACTTTACTGGTACAGAAAATAATGAGGGACTGTATGGAGGTGACCTTAATTGTGAGGTGACTGAATTAACGAGACTAACTTCTGCACTTTACTGCACAGAAATCATTTGGTACTGTCCCAGTGTGACCTTAATTAGCAGGAATAACTTCAATGCTTTATTGTTATAGAACAATTTTGGAATGTTCCAGGGTGATTTTAATTGTGAGGTGACTATATTAGCAGTACTAACATCCACATTTTACTTGTGCAGAAATCATTTTGTACTGTCTTGGTAATGATCAGCTGAATGTATTATCAGGATCTATTTCTACACTTTACTGGTACAGAAATAATCAGGGACTGTACCAAGGTGACCTTAAATATGAGGTGACTGTATTAGCAGGACTAACTTCTACATTTTAATGGTATACACTTTATTGGTACAGAAATCATTTGAGACTGTCCCAGGGTGACCTTAGTTAACAGGTCTAACTTCTATGCTTTAGTGGTACAGACATATTTTGGGACTGTTCCAGGGTGACTTTAATTGTGAGGTGACTATATTAGCAAGACTAACTTCCACACTTTACTGGTACAGAAATCATTTGGTACAGTCCTAGGATGACCTTAATTGTGAGGTGACTGTATTAGCAGGATTAACATCTACACTTTTCTTGTACATAAATCATTTGGTACTGTCTTTGGGTGAACTTAATTGTGAGGTCACTGTATTAGCAGGACTAACTTCTACATTTTACTGGTACAGAAATAATTTGGGACTGTACCATGTTGACCTTAATAGTCAAGTGACTGTATTAGCAGGATTAATTTCTACACTTTACTTTACTCTCTTAGGGTGACCTTAATTGTGAGGTGACTGTTTTACAAGGGGTAAATTCTACACTTTATTATTACAGAAATAATGTGTCACTGTACCATGGTGACCTTAATTGTGAGGTAAATGTATTACCAAGACTAAATTCTACACTTTACATGTACAGAAATCATTTGTTTCTGTCTTTGGGTGACCTTAATTGTGATGTGACTGTATTAGCAGGACTAATTTCTACACTTTATTGGTACAGAAGTAATTTCAGACTGTGCATTGGTGACCTTAATTGTTAGGTGACTATTAGAATGACTATCTTATACACTTTACTGGTACAGAAAATAATGAGGGACTGTATGGAGGTGACCTTAATTGTGAGGTGACTGAATTAACGAGACTAACTTCTGCACTTTACTGCACAGAAATCATTTGGTACTGTCCCAGTGTGACCTTAATTAGCAGGAATAACTTCAATGCTTTATTGTTATAGAACAATTTTGGAATGTTCCAGGGTGATTTTAATTGTGAGGTGACTATATTAGCAGTACTAACATCCACATTTTACTTGTGCAGAAATCATTTTGTACTGTCTTGGTAATGATCAGCTGAATGTATTATCAGGATCTATTTCTACACTTTACTGGTACAGAAATAATCAGGGACTGTACCAAGGTGACCTTAAATATGAGGTGACTGTATTAGCAGGACTAACTTCTACATTTTAATGGTATACACTTTATTGGTACAGAAATCATTTGAGACTGTCCCAGGGTGACCTTAGTTAACAGGTCTAACTTCTATGCTTTAGTGGTACAGACATATTTTGGGACTGTTCCAGGGTGACTTTAATTGTGAGGTGACTATATTAGCAAGACTAACTTCCACACTTTACTGGTACAGAAATCATTTGGTACAGTCCTAGGATGAACTTTATTGTGAGGTGACTGTATTAGCAGGACTAACATCTACACTTTTCTTGTACATAAATCATTTGGTACTGTCTTTGGGTGAACTTAATTGTGAGGTCACTGTATTAGCAGGACTAACTTCTACATTTTACTGGTACAGAAATAATTTGGGACTGTACCATGTTGACCTTAATAGTCAAGTGACTGTATTAGCAGGATTAATTTCTACACTTTACTTTACTCTCTTAGGGTGACCTTAATTGTGAGGTGACTGTTTTACAAGGGGTAAATTCTACACTTTATTATTACAGAAATAATGTGTCACTGTACCATGGTGACCTTAATTGTGAGGTAAATGTATTACCAAGACTAAATTCTACACTTTACATGTACAGAAATCATTTGTTTCTGTCTTTGGGTGACCTTAATTGTGATGTGACTGTATTAGCAGGACTAATTTCTACACTTTACTGGTACAGAAATAATGTGGGATTGTACCAAAGTGACCTGATTTGTGAGGTGACTGTATCAGCAGAACTAACTTCCTACACTCTACTGTTACAAAAATAAGGTGGGACAGTACAAAGGTGACCTCAACTGTGAGGTGACTGTATTAGTATGGCTAATTTCTACATTTTGTTGTTACAGAAATAATTTCGGAGTGTACCAGATAGTCAGGTGACTGTATTAGCAAGCCTAATTTCTACACTTTACTGGTACAGAAGTAATTTCAGACTGTGCATTGGTAACCTTAATTGTGAGGTGACTATTAGAACGACTATCTTATACACTTTACAGGTACAGAAATAATGAGGGACTGTACGAAGGTGACCTTAATTGTGAGGTGACTGAATTACAATCACCTGACCATTACCATGACAGTACAAAATGATTTCTGCACAAGTTATTTGTGATTGTGAGGTGACTATTAGAACGACTTAATTGTGAGGTGACTATTAGAACGACTATCTTATACACTTTAAAGGTACAGAAATAATGAGGGACTGTACGAAGGTGACCTTAATTGTGAGGTGACTGAATTAACGGGACTAACTTCTGCACTTTTCTGGTACAGAAATCATTTGGTACTATCCTAGTGTGACCTTAATTAGCAGGACTAACTTCTATGCTTTATTGTTATAGAAACATTTTGGAATGTTCAAGGGTGATTTTAATTGTGAGGTGACTGTATTAGCAGGACTAATATTCATATTTTACTTGTGCAGAAATCATTTTGTACTGTCTTGGTAATGGTCAGGTGAATGTATTATCAGGATCTATTTCTACACTACTGGTACATAAATAATAAGGGACTGTACCAAGGTGACCTTAATTATGAGGTGACTGTATTAGCAGGACTAACTTCTACATTTTAATGGTATACACTTTACTGGTACATAAATAATTTGGTTGTGTCCTAGGATGACCTTAGTAGTCAAGTGACTGTATTAGCAGAATTAATTTCTACACTTTCCTGGTAAATAAATAATTTTGGACTCTCCCAGTGTGACCTTAAATATGAGGTGATTGTATTAGCAGGACTAACTTCTACAACTTACTAGGGCAAAAATAATTTCAGACTACCAAGGTGACCTTAATTGTGAGGTAACTGTATTACCTGGACAAAATTCTACACTTTACATGTACAGAAATCATTTGATACTGTATTTGGGTGACCGTAATTGTGAGATGACTGTATTAGCAGGACTAACTTCTACATTTTACTGGTACTGAAATAATTTGGGACTGTACCATGGTGACCTTAATGAACAGTACTAACTTCTACACGTTACTGCTACAGAAATAATTTCAGTCTGTACCAAGGTGACCTTCATTATGAGGTCACTGTATTAGCTACACTAACTTCTTCACTTTATTCGTACAGAAATAATCTGGGACTGTTCCAGGGTGACATTAATTAACAAGACTAACTCCTATGCTTTAGTGGTACAGACATATTTTGGGACTGTTCCAGGGTGACTTTAATTGTGAGGTGACTGTATTAGCTGGAATAACTTCCACACTTTACTGGTGCAAAAATAATTTGGAACTCCTAGGGTGACCTTAATTAGCAGGACTAACTTCTATGCTTGATTGTTATAGAAAAAATTGGGAATGTTCAAGGGTGATTTTAATTGTGAGGTGAAAGTATTAGCAGGAATAACATCTACACTTTACTTGTGCAGAAATAATTTTGTTCTCTCCTAGGGTGACCTTACTTGGGAGGTGACTGTATTAGCAGGACCAATTTCTACACTTTACTGTTACAGAAATAATGTGGGACTGTACCAAGGTGACCTTAATTGTGAGGTGACTGTATTAAAGGACTAACTTCTACTCTTTATTGGTACACAAATTATTTAGTACTGTCTTTGTGTGAACTTAATTGTGAGGTAACTGTAGTAGCAGGACTAACTTCTACACTTTACTGGTACAGAAATAATGAGGGACTGTTACAATGTGACCTTAATTGTAATGTGACTATATTAGCAGGACTAACTGCCATATCTTACTGGTGCAGAAATAATTTGGTACTCTCCTAGGGTGACTTTAATTGTGAGGTGACTGCATTACCAGGACTAACTTCTACACTTTACTGGTATAGAAATAATGTTAGACTGTACCAAGGTGACCTTATTTGTAAGGTGACTATATTGACAGGACTAACTTCTACACTTTACTGGTAAAGAAATAATGTGGGACTGTACCAGGATGACCTTAATAGACAGGTGACTGTATTAGTAGGACTAATATCTACATTCTACTGGTACATAAATAATTTCACCCTCTACCAAGGTGACTTTAATTGTGAGGTGACTGTATTAACAGGACTAACTTCTACACTTTATTGGTACACAAATTATTTAGTACTGTCTTTGGGTGACCTTAATTGTGAGGTGACTGTAGTAGCAGGAATAACTTCTACACTTTACTCGTACAGAAATAATGAGGGACTGTTACAAGATGACCGTAATTTTAATTTGACTATATTAGCAGGACTAACTGCCACACCTTACTGGTGCAGAAATAATTTGGTACTCTCCTAGGGTGACTTTAATTGTGAGGTGACTGCATTATCTGAACTAACTTCTACATTTTACTGGTACATAAATCTTTTGATACTGTCCTAGGGTGACCTTAATTGTGAGGCAATAACTCTATTCATCATTTTTTGCAAAATGTAGAAACCATGTGTCATTAACCACTTTTATTATTTGCCACTGATAGAACATATGTAAGCCATCTTTAACAGATACATGCTCCGTTACTTGATATATTATTTGAATATATGTCATTGATAGCATCTATATAATACAAATATACTGGAAAAAGTAAACTATTATCAAGCCTCAGGAATTAAGTAAAACTAAATCGCTTTTATAAAAAAACGTTTTAGACTTTTTAGACATACTTTTCAGATATGATGATCCATGCATGTGCATTAGATTGGCATTGATAGAAAATGCATTTCTGTTTCAGGAGAGGTTCTTTGTCTTGATTCCCAAGTGACTGGTGGATAAGGTAGAACAACAAATACACAGCAACAGATAAGTGACCTTAATTGTGAGGTGACTGTATTAGCAGGAATAACTTCCACACTATCCTGGTACAGAAATAATTTTGGACTGTCCCAGGGTTATCTTAATTGTGAGGTGACTGTATTAGCAGGACTAACTTCCACATTTTACTGCTGTAGAACTAATTTCAGACTACCAAGGTGACCTTAATTGTGAGGTGACTGTATTAGTAGGACTAATTTCTACATTTTACCTGTACAGAAATAATTTCGGACTGTACCAGGGTGTCATTAATAGTCAGGTGACTGTTTTAGTAATACTAATTTCTATACTTTACTGGTACAGAAATAATGAGGGGCTGTACCAAGGTGACCTTAATTGTGAGGTGATTATATTAGCAGGACTAACTTTCTACACTTTACTGTTACATAAATTATTTGAGACACTCCTAGGGTGACCTTAATTATGAGGTGACTCTATTAGCACGAGTATCCTACATTTTTGTGGTGTAGAAATTATTTCTGACTACCAAGGTGACGTTAATTGTGAGGTGAATGTAGTAGCAGGACTAACTTCTTCACTTTATTGGTACAGAAATCATTTGGGACTGTCCCAGGGTGACCTTAATTAGCAGGACTAACTTCTATGCTTTATTGTTATAAAATTTTTTTGGAATGTTCCAGGGTGATTTTAATTGTGAGGTCTCTATATTAGAGGACTAACATCCACATTTTACTTGTGCAGAAATCATTTTGTACTGTCTTTGTAATGGTCAGCTGAATGTATTAGCAGGACCTATTTCTACACTTTACTGGTACAGAAATAATAAGGGACTGTACCAAGGTGACCTTAATTATGAGGTGACTGTATTATCAGGACTAACTTCTACATTTTAATGGTATACACTTTTCTGGTACACAAATCATTTAGTTCTGTCCTAGGGTGAACTTAATTGTGATGTCACTGTACTAGCAGCACTAACTTCTATTCTTTACTTGTACAGAAATAATGAATGATTGTACCAAGGTGACCTTAATTGTTAGGTAATTGTATTAGCAGGACTAACTGCTACACCTCAGCTGCACACTGATGCCGCAGGGGGAATAGGTTATGGGGCTCTGTATGGGACAGAATGGTTTTGTGGTCTCTGGCCGGTGGCATGGCGTTCACATAATGTCGCAGTTCTGGAATTATACCCTATCGTAGCAGCTGTACATGTGTGGGGTATAATGCTTGGGAAAATAAGAGCGTATGTTTTTTCACAGATAACGAAGCCCTTGTCCCTATTATTAACAACCAGACATCGCATGAACCCCACATTATGGCTTTAATCCGTCCCCTGGTACTGGCATGCCTGCGTCATATTCCAGGCCGTTTTAACATTTTGGCTGATAAGTTATGTCGTTCACAGGTGGGAGATTTCCACGAACTGGCGCCATGGGCGAACACCAGCCCGGTAGACATCCCGTACAGCGTGTCCCCAGCCGGCTTAGGGAGTCTTTAACCACATTAATGCAGGCCTCTCTTGCACCATCGTCTCGGCTGCATTATGAGCGGGCATTGAAGAAGTTGATAACGTTTCATGATTCTTTATCTCTCCCCACTATGTTGCCTGTTTCTGTACCCATGATGTTGTTGTTCATTGCTCACCTGCATGCTGATGGATCCGCTCCGGCATCCATTGTGTCCACAGTCTCGGCTGTGGCATACTTCCATAAAAGTAAGGGTTTTGCTGACCCGTCACATTGCTTTGCAGTCTCTAAAGTGTTAGCTGGTGTTAGAAGTATCGGAGCTGTTCCTGATGTCCGTCTGCCTATCACTCTGCCTGTGCTTGCACGCCTGGTGCAGGCATTACCCACGGTGTTCTCATCCCGATACAAGTGCCTCATGCTCCGTGCCATGATGGTCCTTGCTTTCAAGGCGTACTTGCGCATAGGAGAAATGGTGCCTCGGTCACGGAGTATGGTACAAGGTTGTTTGCGTGTGGGTGATGTTTTGCTATCTGGTGACTTAGTTACAATTTCTTTCCGGCGTTTTAAACACAGTGCTCTTCAGGGTCCCCAATCTCTCCAGGTTAAAGGCGAATGCATTCCGGGGACAGGTATCTACCTGGCTTCTTTCCTTCAGGAGTTTAGACAGGCTAGAGGTCCCGGACACGCCTTGCTGTTTGCATACCCAGATGGCTCCCCAATGCTACGTAGAGAATTTGATGTGTCGCTGAAACAGTTACTGGTATTCTGTGGCTATCACACTAGTGCGTTTAAGGGACACAGTTTTCGCATTGGGGCGGCCACTGCGGCAGCATTACGAGGTGAGTCTGATGCACAGATCAGGGCGGCGGGCAGATGGACATCAGATGCCTTTAAGAAATATATCAGGATTGCTTGAGGTCGTTTTGCATGCTTTTTCCTCATGACAAGTTATATTGTAGTGGGGTGGTCACATGTTTTGGTGACCGGTGGCGTAATGGCCCCACTTATAGGTTTAGGCTAAATCTTGATACAATGTAACTCTTCAGCAGGTAGTTGGGATTATAGTTAGGTGAATGAATGGTGTGCTTGGTTAGTACGGTACGGTGCCTAAGGTCTACTGTGATTACAGTTGTAATGATGTTGTATATATCTATAACAATACTGCGAATGTTGTATATGCCGAAATGTGGGCTCTGTCAACCTGAGGGACAGGAGACTAGTATGGGCTCAGTCACAGGCCTGGCCTTGGGATGTAGAGCCCACATTTATCTCTCTAACTTAATCTCTTAATAAACGTCATTCATTTGGCCTTCTTTCATCACTATTCATGACTTGTGTTGGTGCTTGCATAAATGAGAATATGCGGCCACGGCACCGTGCTGCATATGGGTTTTTGTGCTGGCAACAACGCAGGACAAGTGATGATTGGCCTAATGTCTGATGCTAATTATTATGCTAATTACCTCGTTGTCTCTGGCGCAAGGAGCCAATCACCGCGCGGTAGTGGCGCGCAGTCACAGATTACAACGAGCTCTTGGTCACTTCGTTTTGTGAAAGCAGACGGAGTGGTCGCTTCAACAAATTTTGGCCCTCCCATCCCTCCCAAATTTTTGATAGCGTTAGCGACAGACCATGTACATCATTGGTGGAAGAGGGGTTGATAGCAAATCTCAAAGCTTTCCCCGTTTTCTTAGTGCAGGTGGACAATGTGTTCACGGGGTTTTAACGCCGAGACAGCTCGCTTCTCTTCCACCGGTGATTTTAGTAAGTGGGGCGTAATGGCCCCAGTTATAGGTTTAGGCTAAATCTTGATACAATGTAACTCTTCAGCAGGTAGTTGGGATTATAGTTAGGTGAATGAATGGTGTGCTTGGTTAGTACGGTACGGTGCCTAAGGTCTACTGTGATTACAGTAGTAATGATGTTGTATATATCTATAACAATACTGCGAATGTTGTATATGCCGAAATGTGGGCTCTGTCAACCTGAGGGACAGGAGACTAGTATGGGCTCAGTCACAGGCCTGGCCTTGGGATGTAGAGCCCACATTTATCTCTCTAACTTAATCTCTTAATAAACGTCATTCATTTGGCCTTCTTTCATCACTATTCATGACTTGTGTTGGTGCTTGCATAAATAATTTGGTACTCTCCTAGGGTGACTTTATTTGTGTAATAGTAGGATTAATTTCTACATTTTACCTGTACAGAAATAATTTCGGCCTTTACCAGGGTGTCTTTAATAGTCTGGTGACTGTTTTGATAGTACTAATTTCTACACTTTACTGGTACAGAAATAATGAGGGACTGTTTCAAGGTGACCTTAATTGTGAGGTGACTATATTAGCAGGACTAACTTTCTACACTTTACTGTTAAATAAATAATTTGGGACACTCCCAGGGTGACCTTAATCATGAGGTGACTCTATTAGCAGCAGTATACTTCTACATTTTACTGGTGTAGAAATAATTTAAGACTACCAAGGTGACCATAATTGTGAGGTGACCTTATTAGCAGGACTAACTTCTACACGTTACTGCTAGAGAAATAATTTCAGACTGTAGCAAGGTGACCTTTATTGTGAGGTCACTGTATTAGCTAGAATAACTTCTTCACTTTATTGGTACAGAAATCATTTGGGACTGTCCCAGGGTGACCTAAGTTAACAGGTCTAACTTCTATGCTTTAGTGGTACAGACATATTTTGGGACTGTTCCAGGGTGACTTTAATTGTGAGGTGACTATATTAGCAGGACTAACTTCCACACTTTACTGGTACAGAAATCATTTGGTACAGTCCTAGGATGACCTTAATTGTGAGGTGACTGTATTAGCAGGACTAACATCTACACTTTTCTTGTACAGAAATCATTTGGTACTGTCTTTGGGTGAATTTAATTGTGAGGTAACTGTATTAGCAGGACTAACTTCTACATTTTACTGGTACAGAAATAATGTAGGATTGTACCAAGGTGTCTTTATTTGTGAGGTGACCGTATTATCAGGAATAACTTTCTCACCTTCCTGGTGCAGAAATAATTTGGTATTCTCTTAGGGTGACCTTAATTGTCAGGTGACAGTTTTACAAGGGGTAAATTCTACACTTTATTATTACAGAAATAATGTGTCACTGTACCATGGTGACCTTAAATGTGAGGTAACTGTGTTACCAAGACTAAATTCTACAAATTACATGTACAGAAATCATTTGTTTCTGTCTTTGGGTGACCTTAATTGTGATGTGACTGTATTAGCAGGACTAACTTCTACACTTTAGTGGAACAAAAATAATGTGGGATTGTACCAAAGTGACCTGATTTGTGAGGTGACTGTATCAGCAGAACTAATTTCCTACACTCTACTAGTACAGAAATAATGTAGGATTGTACCAAGGTGTCTTTATTTGTGAGGTGACTGTATTATCAGGAATAACTTCCTCACCTTCCTGGTGCAGAAATAATTTGGTACTCTCTTAGGGTGACCTTAATTGTGAGGTGACTGGTTTACAAGGAGTAAATTCTACACATCATTATTACAGAAATAATGTGTCACTGTACCAAGGTGACCTTAATTGTTAGATGACTGTATTAGTAGGACTAACTTCTGCATTTTATTGTTACAGAAATAATTTCGGACTGTACCGGGGTGTCCTTAATATTCAGATGACTGTATTAGCAGGCCTAATTTCTACACTTTATTTATCTACGCTTTATTGTTATACAAAAATTTTGGAATGTTCCAGGGTGATTTTATTTGTGAGGTGACTATATTAGAGGACTAACAACCACAAATTACTTGTGCAGAAATCATTTTGTACTGTCTTGGTAATGGTCAGGTGAATGTATTAGCAGGACCTATTTTTACACTTTACTGGTACATAAATCATTTGGCACTGTCCCAGTGTGACCTTAATTAGGAGGACTAACTTCTATGCTTTATTGTTATACAAAAATGTTGGAATGTTCCAGGGTGACTTTAATTGTGAGGTGACTATATTAGCAGGACTAACTTCCACACTTTACTGGTACAGAAATCATTTGGTACAGTCCTAGGATGACCTTCATTGTGAGGTGACTGTATTAGCAGGACTAACATCTACACTTTTCTTGTACAGAAATCATTTGGTACTGTCTTTGGGTGAATTTAATTGTGAGGTAACTGTATTAGCAGGACTAACTTCTACATTTTACTGGTACAGAAATAATGTAGGATTGTACCAAGGTGTCTTTATTTGTGAGGTGACCGTATTATCAGGAATAACTTTCTCACCTTCCTGGTGCAGAAATAATTTGGTATTCTCTTAGGGTGACCTTAATTGTCAGGTGACAGTTTTACAAGGGGTAAATTCTACACTTTATTATTACAGAAATAATGTGTCACTGTACCATGGTGACCTTAAATGTGAGGTAACTGTGTTACCAAGACTAAATTCTACAAATTACATGTACAGAAATCATTTGTTTCTGTCTTTGGGTGACCTTAATTGTGATGTGACTGTATTAGCAGGACTAACTTCTACACTTTAGTGGAACAAAAATAATGTGGGATTGTACCAAAGTGACCTGATTTGTGAGGTGACTGTATCAGCAGAACTAATTTCCTACACTCTACTAGTACAGAAATAATGTAGGATTGTACCAAGGTGTCTTTATTTGTGAGGTGACTGTATTATCAGGAATAACTTCCTCACCTTCCTGGTGCAGAAATAATTTGGTACTCTCTTAGGGTGACCTTAATTGTGAGGTGACTGGTTTACAAGGAGTAAATTCTACACATCATTATTACAGAAATAATGTGTCACTGTACCAAGGTGACCTTAATTGTTAGATGACTGTATTAGTAGGACTAACTTCTGCATTTTATTGTTACAGAAATAATTTCGGACTGTACCGGGGTGTCCTTAATATTCAGATGACTGTATTAGCAGGCCTAATTTCTACACTTTATTTATCTACGCTTTATTGTTATACAAAATTTTTGGAATGTTCCAGGGTGATTTTATTTGTGAGGTGACTATATTAGAGGACTAACAACCACAAATTACTTGTGCAGAAATCATTTTGTACTGTCTTGGTAATGGTCAGGTGAATGTATTAGCAGGACCTATTTTTACACTTTACTGGTACATAAATCATTTGGCACTGTCCCAGTGTGACCTTAATTAGGAGGACTAACTTCTATGCTTTATTGTTATACAAAAATGTTGGAATGTTCCAGGGTGATTTTAATTGTGAGGTGACTATATTAGAGTACTAACATCAACATTTTACTTGTGCAGAAATCATTTTGTACCGTCTTGGTACTGGTCAGGTGAATGTATTAGCAGGACCTATTTCTACACTTTACTGGTACAAAAATAATAAGGGACTGTACCAAGGTGACCATAATTATGAGTTGACTGTATTAGCACGACTAACTTCTACATTTTAATGGTATACACTTTACTGGTACAGAAATCATTTGGTTCTGTCCTAGGGTGAACTTAATTGTGAGGTGACTGAAATAGCAGCACTAACTTCTACACTTTACTTCTACAGAAATAATGAGTGATTGTACCAAGGTGACTTTAATTGTTAGGTGATTGTATTAGCAGGAATAACTTCTACACATTATGGTGCAAAAATATAATTTGGTACTCTCCTAAGGTGACCTTAATTGTGAGGTGACTGTATTAGTAGGACTAATATCTACATTTTACCTGTACAGAAATAATTTCGGATTGTACCAGGGTGTCCTTAATAGTCAGGTGACTGTTTTAGTAGTACTCATTTCTACACTTTACTGGTACAGAAATAATGAGGGAATGTACCAAGTTGACCTTAACTGTGAGGTGACTATATTAGCAGGACTAACTTTCTACACTTTACTGTTATATAAATCATTTGGGACACTCCCAGGGTGACCTTAATTATGAGGTGACTCTATTCTACATTTTACAGGTGTAGAGATAATTTCAGACTACCCAGGTTACCTTAATTGTGAGGTGACCTTATTAGTAGGACTAACTTCTACACGTTACTGCTACAGAAATAATTTAAGACTACCAAGGTGACCTTCATTGTGAGGTCACTGTATTAGCTAGACTAACTTCTTCACTTTATTGGTACAGAAATCATTTGGGACTGTCCCAGGGTGACCTTAGTTAACAGGACTAACTTCTATGCTTTATTGTTATACAAAAATTTAGGAATATTCCAGGGTGATTTTAATTGTGAGGTGACTATATTAGAGGACTAACATCCACATTTTACTTCTGCAGAAATCATTTTGTACTGTCTTTGTAATGGTCAGGTGAATGTATTAGCAGGACCTATTTCTACACTTTACAGGTACAAAAATAATAAGGGACTGTACCAAGGTGACCTTAATTATGAGGTGACTGTATTAGCAGGACTAACTTCTACATTTTAATGGTATACACTTTACTGGTACACAAATCATTTAGTTCTGTCCTAGGGTGAATTTAATTGTGAGGTGACTGTATTAGCAGCACTAACTTCTACACTTTACTTGTAAAGAAATAATGAGTGATTGTAGCAAGGTGACCTTAATTTTTAGGTGATTGTATTAGCAGGACTAACTTCTACACCTTACTTTTGCAAAAATAATTTGGTAATCTCCTAGGGTGACCTTATTTGTAAGGTGTCTGTATTAGTAGGACTAATTTCTACATTTTACCTGTACATAAATAATTTGGGATTGTACCAGGGTGTCCTTAATAGTCAGGTGACTGTTTTAGTAGTGCTAATTTCTACACTTTACTGGTACAGAAATAATGAGGGACTGTTTTAAGGTGACCATAATTGTGAGGTGACTTTATTAGCAGGACTATCTTTCTACTCTTTACTGTTACATAAATAATTTGGGACACTCCCACGGTGACCTTAATTATGAGGTGACTCTATTAGCAGCAGTATCCTTCTACATTTTACTGGTGTAGAAATAATGTCAGACTACCAAGGTGACCTTAATTGTGAGGTGACCTTATTAGCAGGACTAACTTCTACACTTTACTGCTACAGAAATAATGTGGGATTGTACAAAAGTGACCTGATTTGTGAGGTGACTGTATCAGCAGAACTAACTTCCTACACTCTACTGGTACAAAAATAATGTAGGTCTGTACGAAGGTGACCTTAATTATGAGGTGAATGTATTAGCAGGACTAACTTCTACACTTTACTGGTACAAAAATAATGTAGGATTGTACCAAGGTGTCTTTATTTGTGAGGTGACTGTTCATCAGGAATAACTTCCTCACCTTCCTGGTGCAGAAATAATTTGGTACTCTCTTAGTGTGTCTGTTTTACAAAGGGTAAATTTGGTACTCTCTTAGGTGTCTGTTTTACAAAGGGTAAATTCTACACTTTATTATTACAGAAATAATGTGTCACTGTACCATGGTGACCTTAATTGTGAGGTAACTGTATTACCAAGACTAAATTCTACACTTTACATGTACAGAAATCATTTGGTTCTGTCTTTGGGTGACCTTAATCGTGATGTGACTGTATTAGCAGGACTAACTTCTACATTTTATTGGTACAGAAATAATTTGGGACTGTACCATGGTGACCTTAATAGTCAAGTGACTATTAGCAGGACTAACTTCCACACTTTACTGGTACAGAAATCATTTGGTACAGTCCTAGGATGACCTTAATTGTGAGGTGACTGTATTAGCAGGACTAACATCTACACTTTTCTTGTACAGAAATGATTTGGTACTGTCTTTGGGTGAGCTTAATTGTGAGGTAACTGTATTAGCAGGACTAACTTCTACATTTTACTGGTACAGAAATAATTTTGGACTACCATGGTGACCTTAATAGTCAAGTGACTGTATTAGCAGGATTAATTTCTACACTTTACTGGTACATAAATAATTTGGGACTCTCCCAGGGTGACCTTAATTATGAGGTGATTGTATTAGCAGGATTAACTTCTACACCTTACTGGTGCAAAAATAATTTCGGACACTCCCAGGGTGACCTTAATTATGAGGTGACTCTATTAGCAGGAATATCATTCTACATTTTACTGGTGTAGAAATAATTTCAGACTACCAAGGTGACCTTAATTGTGAGGTAACTGTATTACCAGGACTAAATTCTACACTTTACATGTACAGAAATCATTTGGTACTGTCTTTGGGTGACCGTTATTGTGAGGTAACTGTATTAGCAGGACTAACTTCTACATTTTACTGGTACAGAAATAATATGGGACTACCATGTTGACCTTAATAGTCAAGTGACTGTATTAGCAGGATTAATTTATACACTTTACTGGTATATAAATAATTTGGGAATCTCCCAGGGTGACCTTAATTATGAGGTGACTGTATTAGCAGGACTAACTTCTACACTTTACTGGTACAAAAATAATGTAGGATTGTACCAAGGTGTCTTTATTTGTGAGGTGACTGTATCATCAGGAATAACTTCCTCACCTTCCTGGTGCAGAAATAATTTGGTACTCTCTTAGGGTGACCTTAATTGTGAGGTGTCTGTTTTACAAAGGGTAAATTCTACACTTTATTATTACAGAAATAATGTGTCACTGTACCATGGTGACCTTAATTGTGAGGTAACTGTATTACCAAGACTAAATTCTACACATTACATGTACAGAAATCATTTGTTTCTGTCTTTGGGTGACCTTAATTGTGATGTGACTGTATTAGCAGGACTAATTTCTACACTTTATTGGTACAGAAGTAATTTCAGACTGTGCATTGGTGACCTTAATAGTTAGGTGACTATTAGAATGACTATCTTATACACTTTACTGGTACAGAAATAATGAGGGACTGTATGGAGGTGACCTTAATTGTGAGGTGACTGAATTAACGAGACTAACTTCTGCACTTTACTGGTACAGAAATCATTTGGTACTGTCCCAGTGTGACCTTAATTAGCAGGAATAATTTCAATGCTTTATTGTTATAGAACAATTTTGGAATGTTCCAGGGTGATTTTAATTGTGAGGTGACTATATTAGCAGGACTAACATCCACATTTTACTTGTGCAGAAATCATTTTGTACTGTCTTGGTAATGGTCAGGTGAATGTATTAGCAGGATCTATTTCTACACTTTACTGGTACAGAAATAATAAGGCACTGTACCAAGATGGCCTTAAATATGAGGTGACTGTATTTGCAGGACTAACTTCCACACTTTACTGTTACAGAAATCATTTGGTACAGTCCTAGGATGACCTTAATTGTGAGGTGACTGTATTAGCAGGACTAACATCTACACTTTTCTTGTACAGAAATCATTTGGGACTGTCTTTGGGTGGACTTAATTGTGAGGTCACTGTATTAGCAGGACTAACTTCTACATTTTACTGGTACAGAAATAATTTGGGACTGTACCATGTTGACCTTAATAGTCAAGTGACTGTATTAGCAGGATTAATTTCTACACTTTATTTGTACATAAATAATTTGGGAATCTCCCAGGGTGACCTTAATTATGAGGTGACTGTATTAGCAGGACTAACTTCTACACTTTACTGGTACAAAAATAATGTAGGATTGTACCAAGGTGTCTATATTTGTGAGGTGACTGTAACATCAGGAATAACTTCCTCACCTTCCTGGTGCAGAAATAATTTGGTACTCTCTTAGGGTGACCTTAATTGTGAGGTGACTGTTTTACAAGGGGTAAATTCTACACTTTATTATTACAGAAATAATGTGTCACTGTACCATGGTGACCTTAATTGTGAGGTAACTGTATTACCAAGACTAAATTATACACTTTACATGTACAGAAATCATTTGTTTCTGTCTTTGGGTGACCTTAATTGTGATGTGACTGTATTAGCAGGACTAACTTCTACACTTTACTGATACAGAAATAATGTGGGATTGTATCAAAGTGACCTGATTTGTGAGGTGACTGTATCAGCAGAACTAACTTCCTACACTCTACTGGTACAAAAATAATGTAGGTCTGTACGAAGGTGACCTTAATTATGAGGTGAGTGTATTAGCAGGACTAACTTCTACACTTTACTGGTACAAAAATAATGTAGGATTGTACCAAGGTGTCTTTATTTGTGAGGTGACTGTATCATCAGGAATAACTTCCTCACCTTCCTGGTGCAGAAATAATTTGGTACTCTCTTAGGGTGACCTTAATTGTGAGGTGTCTGTTTTACAAAGGGTAAATTCTACACTTTATTATTACAGAAATAATGTGTCACTGTACCATGGTGACCTTAATTGTGAGGTAACTGTATTACCAAGACTAAATTCTACACATTACATGTACAGAAATCATTTGTTTCTGTCTTTGGGTGACCTTAATTGTGATGTGACTGTATTAGCAGGACTAATTTCTACACTTTATTGGTACAGAAGTAATTTCAGACTGTGCATTGGTGACCTTAATTGTTAGGTGACTATTAGAATGACTATCTTATACACTTTACTGGTACAGAAAATAATGAGGGACTGTATGGAGGTGACCTTAATTGTGAGGTGACTGAATTAACGAGACTAACTTCTGCACTTTACTGCACAGAAATCATTTGGTACTGTCCCAGTGTGACCTTAATTAGCAGGAATAACTTCAATGCTTTATTGTTATAGAACAATTTTGGAATGTTCCAGGGTGATTTTAATTGTGAGGTGACTATATTAGCAGTACTAACATCCACATTTTACTTGTGCAGAAATCATTTTGTACTGTCTTGGTAATGATCAGCTGAATGTATTATCAGGATCTATTTCTACACTTTACTGGTACAGAAATAATAAGGGACTGTACCAAGGTGACCTTAATTATGAGGTGACTGTATTAGCAGGACTAACTTCTACATTTTAATGGTATACACTTTATTGGTACAGAAATCATTTGAGACTGTCCCAGGGTGACCTTAGTTAACAGGTCTAACTTCTATGCTTTAGTGGTACAGACATATTTTGGGACTGTTCCAGGGTGACTTTAATTATCAGGTGACTGTATTAGCAGGACTAACTTCTACACTTTACTGGTACAAAAATAATGTAGGATTGTACCAAGGTGTCTTTATTTGTGAGGTGACTGTATCATCAGGAATAACTTCCTCACCTTTCTGGTGCAGAAATAATTTGGTACTCTCTTAGGGTGACCTTAACTGTGAGGTGACTGTTTTACAAGGGGTAAATTCTACACTTTATTATTACAGAAATAATGTGTCACTGTACCATAGTGACCTTAATTGTGAGGTAACTATTACCAAGACTAAATTCTACACTTTATATGTACAGAAATAATTTGTTTCTGTCTTTGGGTGACCTTAATTGTGATGTGACTGTATTAGCAGGACTAACTTCTACACTTTACTGGTACAGAAATAATGTGGGATTGTACCAAAGTGACCTGATTTGTGAGGTGACTGTATCAGCAGAACTAACTTCCTACACTCTACTGGTACAAAAATAATGTTGGACAGTACGAAGGTGACCTTAACTGTGAGATGACTGTATTAGTAGGGCTAACTTCTACATTTTGTTGTTACAGAAATAATTTCGGACTGTAATAGGGTGTCCTTAATAGTCAGGTGACTGTATTAGCAGGCCTAATTTCTACACTTTATTGGTCCAGAAGTAATTTCAGACTGTGCATTGGTAACCTTAATTGTGAGGTGACTATTAGAATGACTATCTTATACACTTTACTGGTACAGAAATAATGAGGGACTGTACGGAGGTGACCTTAATTGTGAGGTGACTGAATTAACGGGACTAACTTCTGCACTTTACTTGTACACAAATCATTTGGTACTGTCCCAGTGTGACCTTAATTAGCAGGACTAACTTCTATGCTTTATTGTTATAGAACAATTTTTGAATGTTCCAGGGTGATTTTAATTGTGAGGTGACTATATTAGCAGTACTAACATCCACATTTTACTTGTGCAGAAATCATTTTATACTGTCTTGGTAATGGTCAGCTGAATGTATTATCAGGATCTATTTCTACACTTTACTGGTACAGAAATAATAAGGGACTGTACCAAGGTGACCTTAATTATGAGGTGACTGTATTAGCAGGACTAACTTCTACATTTTAATGGTATACACTTTACTGGTACCGAAATCATTTGTTTGTGTCCTAGGGTGAACTTAATTGTGAGGTGACTGTATTAGCAACACTGACTTCTACACTTTACTTGTACAGAAATAATGAGTGATTGTACCAAGGTGACCGTAATTGTTAGGTGATTGTATTAGCAGGACTAACTTCTACACCTTACTGGTGCAAAAATAATTTTGGACACTCCCAGGGTGACCTTATTTATCAGGTGATTCTACTACCAGGAGTATCCTTCTACATTTTACTGGTGTAGAAATAATTTCAGACTAGTAAGGTGACCTTAATTGTGAGGTAACTGTATTACCAGGACTAAATTCTACACTTTACATGTACAGAGATCATTTGGTACTGTCTTTGGGTGACCTTAATTGTGAGATGACTGTATTAGCAGGACTAACTTCTACACGTTACTGCTACAGAAATAATTTCAGACTGTACAAAGGTGACCTTCATTGTGAGGTCACTGTATTAGCTAGACTAACTTCTGCACTTTACTGGTACAGAAATAATTTGATACTGTCCCAGTGTGACCTTAATTAGCAGGACTTAACTTCTATGCTTCATTGTTATAGAACAATTTTGTAATGTTCCAGGGTGATTTCAATTATGAGGTGACTATATTAGAGGACTAACATCCACATTTTACTTGTGCAGAAATAATTTTGTACTGTCTTGGTAATGGTCAGGTGAATGTATTAGCAGGACCTATTTCTACACTTTACTGGTACAGAAATAATAAGGGATGTACCAAGGTGATCTTAATTATGAGGTGACTGTATTAGCAGGACTAATTTCTAAATTTTAATGGTATACACTTTACTGGTACACAAATCATTTAGTTCTGTCCTAGGGTGAACTTAATTGTGAGGTCACTGTATTAGCAGCACTAACTTCTACTCTTTACTTATACAGAAATAATGAGTGATTGTACCAAGGTGACCTTAATTGTTAGGTAATTGTATTAGCAGGACTAACTGTTACACGTTACTGGTGCGAAAATAATTTTTGGTACTTTCCTAGGGTGACCTTAATTGTGAGGTGACTGTATCAGTAGGACTAATTTCTACATTTTACCTCTACACAAATAATTTCGGACTGTACCAGGGTGTCCTTAATAGTCTGGTGACTGTTTTGATAGTACTAATTTCTACACTTTACTGGTACAGAAATAATGAGGGACTGTTTCAAGGTGACCTTAATTGTGAGGTGACTATATTAGCAGGACTAACTGTCTACACTTTGCTGTTACATATATAATTTGGGACACTCCCAGGGTGACCTTAATTATGAGGTGACTCTATTAGCAGCAGTATCCTTCTACATTTTACTGGTGTAGAAATAATTTAAGACTACCAAGGTGACCATAATTGTGAGGTGACCTTATTAGCAGGACTAACATCTACACGTTACTGCTACAGAAATAATTTCAGACTGTAGCAAGGTGACCTTCATTGTGAGGTCACTGTATTAGCAGGACTAACTGTCTACACTTTGCTGTTACATATATAATTTGGGACACTCCCAGGGTGACCTTAATTATGAGGTGACTCTATTAGCAGCAGTATCCTTCTACATTTTACTGGTGTAGAAATAATTTAAGACTACCAAGGTGACCATAATTGTGAGGTGACCTTATTAGCAGGACTAACATCTACACGTTACTGCTACAGAAATAATTTCAGACTGTAGCAAGGTGACCTTCATTGTGAGGTCACTGTATTAGCTAGAATAACTTCTTCACTTTATTCGTACAGAAATAATTTGGGACTGTCCCAGGGTGACCTTAGTTAATAGGTCTAACTTCTATGCTTTAGTGGTACAGACATATTTTTGGACTTTTCCAGGGTGACTTTAATTGTGAGGTGACTATATTAGCTGGACTAACTTCCACACTTTACTGGTACAGAAATCATTTGGTACAGTCCTAGGATGACCTTAATTGTGAGGTGACTGTATTAGCAGGACTAACATCTACACTTTTCTTGTACAGAAATGATTTGGTACTGTCTTTGGGTGAACTTAATTGTGAGGTAACTGTATTAGCAGGACTAACTTCTACATTTTACTGGTACAGAAATAATTTTGGACTGTACCATGGTGACCTTAATAGTCAAGTGACTGTATTAGCAGGATTAATTTCTACACTTTACTGGTACATAAATAATTTGGGACTCTCCCAGGGTGACCTTAATTATGAGGTGATTGTATTAGCAGGACTAACTTCTACACCTTACTGGTGCAAAAATAATTTCGGACACTCCCAGGGTGACCTTAATTATGAGGTGACTCTATTAGCAGGAATATCATTCTACATTTTACTGGTGTAGAAATAATTTCAGACTACCAAGGTGACCTTAATTGTGAGGTAACTGTATTACCAGGACTAAATTCTACACTTTACATGTACAGAAATCATTTGGTACTGTCTTTGGGTGACCGTTATTGTGAGATGACTGTATTAGTAGGACTAACATCTACACTTTTCTTGTACAGAATTCATTTGGTACTGTCTTTGGGTGAACTTAATTGTGAGGTAACTGTATTAGCAGGACTAACTTCTACATTTTACTGGTACAGAAATAATATGGGACTACCATGTTGACCTTAATAGTCAAGTGACTGTATTAGCAGGATTAATTTATACACTTTACTGGTATATAAATAATTTGGGAATCTCCCAGGGTGACCTTAATTATGAGGTGACTGTATTAGCAGGACTAACTTCTACACTTTACTGGTACAAAAATAATGTAGGATTGTACCAAGGTGTCTTTATTTGTGAGGTGACTGTATCATCAGGAATAACTTCCTCACCTTCCTGGTGCAGAAATAATTTGGTACTCTCTTAGGGTGACCTTAATTGTGAGGTGTCTGTTTTACAAAGGGTAAATTCTACACTTTATTATTACAGAAATAATGTGTCACTGTACCATGGTGACCTTAATTGTGAGGTAACTGTATTACCAAGACTAAATTCTACACATTACATGTACAGAAATCATTTGTTTCTGTCTTTGGGTGACCTTAATTGTGATGTGACTGTATTAGCAGGACTAATTTCTACACTTTATTGGTACAGAAGTAATTTCAGACTGTGCATTGGTGACCTTAATAGTTAGGTGACTATTAGAATGACTATCTTATACACTTTACTGGTACAGAAATAATGAGGGACTGTATGGAGGTGACCTTAATTGTGAGGTGACTGAATTAACGAGACTAACTTCTGCACTTTACTGGTACAGAAATCATTTGGTACTGTCCCAGTGTGACCTTAATTAGCAGGAATAATTTCAATGCTTTATTGTTATAGAACAATTTTGGAATGTTCCAGGGTGATTTTAATTGTGAGGTGACTATATTAGCAGGACTAACATCCACATTTTACTTGTGCAGAAATCATTTTGTACTGTCTTGGTAATGGTCAGGTGAATGTATTAGCAGGATCTATTTCTACACTTTACTGGTACAGAAATAATAAGGCACTGTACCAAGATGGCCTTAAATATGAGGTGACTGTATTTGCAGGACTAACTTCCACACTTTACTGTTACAGAAATCATTTGGTACAGTCCTAGGATGACCTTAATTGTGAGGTGACTGTATTAGCAGGACTAACATCTACACTTTTCTTGTACAGAAATCATTTGGGACTGTCTTTGGGTGGACTTAATTGTGAGGTCACTGTATTAGCAGGACTAACTTCTACATTTTACTGGTACAGAAATAATTTGGGACTGTACCATGTTGACCTTAATAGTCAAGTGACTGTATTAGCAGGATTAATTTCTACACTTTATTTGTACATAAATAATTTGGGAATCTCCCAGGGTGACCTTAATTATGAGGTGACTGTATTAGCAGGACTAACTTCTACACTTTACTGGTACAAAAATAATGTAGGATTGTACCAAGGTGTCTATATTTGTGAGGTGACTGTAACATCAGGAATAACTTCCTCACCTTCCTGGTGCAGAAATAATTTGGTACTCTCTTAGGGTGACCTTAATTGTGAGGTGACTGTTTTACAAGGGGTAAATTCTACACTTTATTATTACAGAAATAATGTGTCACTGTACCATGGTGACCTTAATTGTGAGGTAACTGTATTACCAAGACTAAATTATACACTTTACATGTACAGAAATCATTTGTTTCTGTCTTTGGGTGACCTTAATTGTGATGTGACTGTATTAGCAGGACTAACTTCTACACTTTACTGATACAGAAATAATGTGGGATTGTATCAAAGTGACCTGATTTGTGAGGTGACTGTATCAGCAGAACTAACTTCCTACACTCTACTGGTACAAAAATAATGTAGGTCTGTATGAATCTCCCAGGGTGACCTTAATTATGAGGTGAGTGTATTAGCAGGACTAACTTCTACACTTTACTGGTACAAAAATAATGTAGGATTGTACCAAGGTGTCTTTATTTGTGAGGTGACTGTATCATCAGGAATAACTTCCTCACCTTCCTGGTGCAGAAATAATTTGGTACTCTCTTAGGGTGACCTTAATTGTGAGGTGTCTGTTTTACAAAGGGTAAATTCTACACTTTATTACAGAAATAATGTGTCACTGTACCATGGTGACCTTAATTGTGAGGTAACTGTATTACCAAGACTAAATTCTACACATTACATGTACAGAAATCATTTGTTTCTGTCTTTGGGTGACCTTAATTGTGATGTGACTGTATTAGCAGGACTAATTTCTACACTTTATTGGTACAGAAGTAATTTCAGACTGTGCATTGGTGACCTTAATTGTTAGGTGACTATTAGAATGACTATCTTATACACTTTACTGGTACAGAAAATAATGAGGGACTGTATGGAGGTGACCTTAATTGTGAGGTGACTGAATTAACGAGACTAACTTCTGCACTTTACTGCACAGAAATCATTTGGTACTGTCCCAGTGTGACCTTAATTAGCAGGAATAACTTCAATGCTTTATTGTTATAGAACAATTTTGGAATGTTCCAGGGTGATTTTAATTGTGAGGTGACTATATTAGCAGTACTAACATCCACATTTTACTTGTGCAGAAATCATTTTGTACTGTCTTGGTAATGATCAGCTGAATGTATTATCAGGATCTATTTCTACACTTTACTGGTACAGAAATAATAAGGGACTGTACCAAGGTGACCTTAATTATGAAGTGACTGTATTAGCAGGACTAACTTCTACATTTTAATGGTATACACTTTATTGGTACAGAAATCATTTGAGACTGTCCCAGGGTGACCTTAGTTAACAGGTCTAACTTCTATGCTTTAGTGGTACAGACATATTTTGGGACTGTTCCAGGGTGACTTTAATTATCAGGTGACTGTATTAGCAGGACTAACTTCTACACTTTACTGGTACAAAAATAATGTAGGATTGTACCAAGGTGTCTTTATTTGTGAGGTGACTGTATCATCAGGAATAACTTCCTCACCTTTCTGGTGCAGAAATAATTTGGTACTCTCTTAGGGTGACCTTAACTGTGAGGTGACTGTTTTACAAGGGGTAAATTCTACACTTTATTATTACAGAAATAATGTGTCACTGTACCATAGTGACCTTAATTGTGAGGTAACTATTACCAAGACTAAATTCTACACTTTATATGTACAGAAATAATTTGTTTCTGTCTTTGGGTGACCTTAATTGTGATGTGACTGTATTAGCAGGACTAACTTCTACACTTTACTGGTACAGAAATAATGTGGGATTGTACCAAAGTGACCTGATTTGTGAGGTGACTGTATCAGCAGAACTAACTTCCTACACTCTACTGGTACAAAAATAATGTTGGACAGTACGAAGGTGACCTTAACTGTGAGATGACTGTATTAGTAGGGCTAACTTCTACATTTTGTTGTTACAGAAATAATTTCGGACTGTAATAGGGTGTCCTTAATAGTCAGGTGACTGTATTAGCAGGCCTAATTTCTACACTTTATTGGTCCAGAAGTAATTTCAGACTGTGCATTGGTAACCTTAATTGTGAGGTGACTATTAGAATGACTATCTTATACACTTTACTGGTACAGAAATGTTGAGGGACTGTATGGAGGTGACCTTAATTGTGAGGTGACTGAATTAACGGGACTAACTTCTGCACTTTACTTGTACAGAAATCATTTGGTACTGTCCCAGTGTGACCTTAATTAGCAAGACTAACTTCTATGCTTTATTGTTATAGAACAATTTTTGAATGTTCCAGGGTGATTTTAATTGTGAGGTGACTATATTAGCAGTACTAACATCCACATTTTACTTGTGCAGAAATCATTTTATACTGTCTTGGTAATGGTCAGCTGAATGTATTATCAGGATCTATTTCTACACTTTACTGGTACAGAAATAATAAGGGACTGTACCTCTTAATTATGAGGTGACTGTATTAGCAGGACTAACTTCTACATTTTAATGGTATACACTTTACTGGTACAGAAATCATTTGTTTGGGTGAACTTAATTGTGAGGTGACTGTATTAGCAACACTAACTTCTACACTTTACTTGTACAGAAATAATGAGTGATTGTACCAAGGTGACCTTAATTGTTAGGTGATTGTATTAGCAGGACTAACTTCTACACCTTACTGGTGCAAAAATAATTTCGGACACTCCCAGGGTGACCTTAATTATGAGGTGACTCTATTAGCAGGAATATCCTTCTACATTTTACTGGTGTAGAAATAATTTCGGACTGTACCATGGTGAACTTAATGAATAGTACTAACATCTACACGTTACTGCTACAGAAATAATTACAGACTGTACCAAGGTGACCTTCATTGTGAGGTCACTGTATTCGCTAGACTAACTTCTTTACTTTATTCGTACAGAAATCATCTGGGACTGTCCCAGGGTGACCTTAATTAACAGGACTAACTCCTATGCTTTAGTGATACAGACATATTTTGGGACTGTTCCAGGGTGACTTTAATTGTGAGGTGACTGTATTAGCTGGACTAACTTCCACACTTTACTGGTGCAAAAATAATTTGGAACTCCCAGGGTGACCTTAGTTAGCAGGATTAACTTCTACGCTTGATTGTTATACAAAAAATTGGGAATGTTCCAGGGTGATTTTAATTGTGAGGTGACAGTATTAGCAGGAATAACATCCACACTTTACTTGAGCAGAAATAATTTTGTTCTGTCCTAGGGTGACCTTACTTGGGAGGTGACTGTATTAGCAGGGCCAATTTCTACACTTTACTAGTACAGAAATAATGTGGGACTGTACCAAGGTGACCTTAATTGTGAGGTGACTGTATTAACACGACTAACTTCTACACTTTATTGGTACACAAATTATTTAGTACTGTCTTTGGGTGACCTTAATTATGAGGTGACTGTAGTAGCAGTAATAACTTCTACTCTTTACCGGTACAGAAATAATGAGGGACTGTTACAAGGTGACCTTAATTGTAATGTGACTATATTAGCAGGACTAACTTCTACACTTTACTTGTACATAAATAATGTGGGACTGTTCCAAGGTGACCTTAACTGTGAGGTGATTGTATTAGCAGGACTAACTTCTATATTTTACTGGTACTGAAGTAATTTGTGACTGTACCAGGATGACCTTAATAGACAGGTGACTGTATTAGCAGGACTAATTTATACATTCTACTGGTACATAAATAATTTCAGCCTGTACCAAGGTGACCTTAATTGTGAGGTGACTCTATTAGCAGGACTAACTTCCACACTTTAGTAGTACAGAAATAATTCCAGACTGTACCACGGTGACCTTAATTGTGAGGTGACCTTTATTGTGAGGTGACTGTATTAGTAGGACTAATTTCTACACTTTACTGGTACAGAAATAATGAGGGGCTGTAGGTGACCTTAATTGTGAGGTGATTATATTAGCAGGACTAACTTCTTCACTTTATTGGTACAGAAATCATTTGGGACTGTCCCAGGGTGACCTTAATTAGCAGGACTAACATCCACATTTTACTTGTGCAGAAATCATTTTGTACTTGGTAATGGTCAGCTGAATGTATTAGCAGGATCTATTTCTACACTTTACTGGTACAGAAATAATAAGGGACTGTACCAAGGTGACCTTAATTATGAGGTGACTGTATTAGCAGGACTAACTTCTACATTTTAATGGTATACACTTTACTGGTACAGAAATCATTTGTTTGTGTCCTAGGGTGAACTTAATTGTGAGGTGACTGTATTAGCAACACTAACTTCTACACTTTACTTGTACAGAAATAATGAGTGATTGTACCAAGGTGACCTTAATTGTTAGGTGATTGTATTAGCAGGACTAACTTCTACACCTTACTGGTGCAAAAATAATTTTGGACACTCCCAGGGTGACCTTATTTATGAGGTGATTCTACTAGCAGGAGTATCCTTCTACATTTTACTGGTGTAGAAATAATTTCAGACTAGTAAGGTGACCTTTATTGTGTGGTAACTGTATTACCAGGACTAAATTCTACACTTTACATGTACAGAAATAATTTTGTACTGTCTTGGTAATGGTCAGGTGAATGTATTAGCAGGATCTATTTCTACACTTTACTGGTACAGAAATAATAAGGCACTGTACCATAGTGACCTTAATTGTGAGGTAACTGTATTACTAAGACTAAATTCTACACTTTAATTGTACAGATATAATGAGTGATTGTACCAAGGTGACCTTAATAGTCAAGTGACTGTATTAGCAGAATTAATTTCTACACTTTACAGGTACATCAATAATTTTGGACTATCCCAGAGCGACCTTAATTATGAGGTGATTGTATTAGCAGGACTAACTTCTACACCTTACTGGTGCAAAAATAATTTCGGACACTCCCAGGGTGACCTTAATTATGAGGTGACTCTATTAGCAGGAATATCCTTCTGCATTTTGCTGGTGTAGAAATAATTTCAGACTACAAAGGTGACCTTAATTGTGAGGTGACTGTATTAGCAGGACTAACTTCCACATTTTACTGCTGTAGAACTAATTTCAGACTACCAAGGTGACCTCATTTGTGAGGTGACCTTATTAGCATGACTAACTTCTACACCTTACTGGTGCAAAAATAATTTGGTACTCTCCTATGGTGACCTTAATTGTGAGGTGACTGTATTAGTAGGACTAATTTCTACATTTTACCTGTACAGAAATAATGCGGACTGTACCAGGGTGTCTTTAATAGTCAGGTAATTAGTAATACTAATTTCTACACTTTACTGGTACAGAAATAATGAGGGGCTGTACCAAGGTGACCTTAATTGTGAGGTGATTATATTAGCAGGACTAACTTTCTACACTTTACTTACATAAATAATTTGGGACACTCCTAAGGTGACCTTAATTATGAGGTGACTCTATTAGCAGGAGTATCCTACATTTTTGTGGTGTAGAAATGATTTCAGACTACCAAGGTGACCATAATTGTGATGTGACCTTATTAGCAGGACTAGCATCTACACGTTACTGCTACAGAAATAATTTCAGACTGTAGCTAGGTTACCTGCATTGTGAGGTCACTGTATTAGCTAGAATAACTTCTTCACTTTATTGGTACAGAAATCATTTGGGAAATTCCCAGGGTGACCTTAGTTAACAGGTCTAACTTCTATGCTTTAGTTGTACAGACATATTTTGGGACTTTTCCAGGGTGACTTTAATTGTGAGGTGACTGTATTAGCAGGACTAACTTCTACATTTTAATGGTATAAACTTTACTGGTACAGAAATCATTTGTTTGTGTCCTAGGGTGAACTTAATTGTGAGGTGACTGTATTACCAGGACTAAATTCTACACTTTACTTATACAGAAATCATTTGGTACTGTCTTTGGGTGACCGTTATTGTGAGATGACTGTATTAGCAGGACTAACTTCTACATTTTACTGGTACAGAAATAATTTGGGACTGTAGCATGGTGAACTTAATGAATAGTACTAACATCTACACGTTACTGCTACAGAAATAATTACAGACTGTACCAAGGTGACCTTCATTGTGAGGTCACTGTATTCGCTAGACTAACTTCTTTACTTTATTCGTACAGAAATCATCTGGGACTGTCCCAGGGTGACTTTAATTAACAGGACTAACTCCTATGCTTTAGTGATACAGACATATTTTGGGACTGTTCCAGGGTGACTTTAATTGTGAGGTGACTGTATTAGCTGGACTAACTTCCACACTTTACTGGTGCAAAAATAATTTGGAACTCCCAGGGTGACCTTAGTTAGCAGGATTAACTTCTACGCTTGATTGTTATAGAAAAAATGGGAATGTTCCAGGGTGATTTTAATTGTGAGGTGACAGTATTAGCAGGAATAACATCCACACTTTACTTGAGCAGAAATAATTTTGTTCTGTCCTAGGGTGACCTTACTTGGGAGGTGACTGTATTAGCAGGGCCAATTTCTACACTTTACTAGTACAGAAATAATGTGGGACTGTACCAAGGTGACCTTAATTGTGAGGTGACTGTATTAACACGACTAACTTCTACACTTTATTGGTACACAAATTATTTAGTACTGTCTTTGGGTGACCTTAATTATGAGGTGACTGTAGTAGCAGTAATAACTTCTACTCTTTACCGGTACAGAAATAATGAGGGACTGTTACAAGGTGACCTTAATTGTAATGTGACTATATTAGCAGGACTAACTTCTACACTTTACTTGTACATAAATAATGTGGGACTGTTCCAAGGTGACCTTAACTGTGAGGTGATTGTATTAGCAGGACTAACTTCTATATTTTACTGGTACTGAAGTAATTTGTGACTGTACCAGGATGACCTTAATAGACAGGTGACTGTATTAGCAGGACTAATTTATACATTCTACTGGTACATAAATAATTTCAGCCTGTACCAAGGTGACCTTAATTGTGAGGTGACTCTATTAGCAGGACTAACTTCCACACTTTAGTAGTACAGAAATAATTCCAGACTGTACCACGGTGACCTTAATTGTGAGGTGACCTTTATTGTGAGGTGACTGTATTAGTAGGACTAATTTCTACACTTTACTGGTACAGAAATAATGAGGGGCTGTACCAAGGTGACCTTAATTGTGAGGTGATTATATTAGCAGGACTAACTTTCTACACTTTACTGTTACATAAATAATATGGGACACTCCTAAGGTGACCTTAATTATGAGGTGACTCTATTAGCAGGAGTATCCTACATTTTTGTGGTGTAGAAATGATTTCAGCCTACCAAGGTGACGTTAATTGTGAGGTGAATGTATTAGCACGACTAACTTCTTCACTTTATTGGTACATAAATCATTTGGGACTGTCCCAGGGTGACCTTAATTAGCAGGACTAACATCCACATTTTACTTGTGCAGAAATCATTTTGTACTTGGTAATGGTCAGCTGAATGTATTAGCAGGATCTATTTCTACACTTTACTGGTACAGAAATAATAAGGGACTGTACCAAGGTGACCTTAATTATGAGGTGACTGTATTAGCAGGACTAACTTCTACATTTTAATGGTATACACTTTACTGGTACAGAAATCATTTGTTTGTGTCCTAGGGTGAACTTAATTGTGAGGTGACTGTATTAGCAACACTAACTTCTACACTTTACTTGTACAGAAATAATGAGTGATTGTACCAAGGTGACCTTAATTGTTAGGTGATTGTATTAGCAGGACTAACTTCTACACCTTACTGGTGCAAAAATAATTTTGGACACTCCCAGGGTGACCTTATTTATGAGGTGATTCTACTAGCAGGAGTATCCTTCTACATTTTACTGGTGTAGAAATAATTTCAGACTAGTAAGGTGACCTTAATTGTGTGGTAACTGTATTACCAGGACTAAATTCTACACTTTACATGTACAGAAATCATTTGGTACTGTCTTTGGGTGACCGTTATTGTGAGATGACTGTATTAGCAGGACTAACTTCTACATTTTACTGGTACAGAAATAATTTGGGACTGTACCATGGTGAACTTAATGAATAGTACTAACATCTACACGTTACTGCTACAGAAATAATTACAGACTGTACCAATTGATAGTCATTCAGCATTTGACGTATTTAGTTGTTTGTCATCCACTATAAATGAAAACTAACCGTCACAAAACATCTACATTGCTGTGATTGTAAAGGTGTGCTGCCTTACACGTGAAATATTATTATGTAATCCCTTTCAATTTATTTTTAATCAGCAACTGACAACGTTTTTAATTGTTGATTTCACTTGTATGACTGCACAGTTTACAATAACATAAATTTAGACGTTTTCTGACGGTTATTTAAATTTATAGGGATAATCAACAATTGAAAACGTTGTCAGTTGCTCATTAACAATAAATTGAAAGGTTAACATAATATTTCATGAGTAAGACTGTACAGCTAATCTTTCAATTCATAATAATTCAGCTTTTAACGTTTTTAATTGATAGTCATTCAGCATTTGACGTATTTAGTTGTTGGTCATCCACTATAAATGAAAACTAACCGTCACAAAACATCTATATTGCTGTGATTGTAAGGTGTGCTATCTTACACGAGAAATATTATGTTATCCATTCAAATTTATTGTTATTCAGCAATTGACAACGTTTTTAATTGTTGATTTCACTTGTGTCACTGCACAGTTTACAATAACATAAATTGAGACGTTTTTTGACGGTTATTTTTACTGTAAGGGTAATCAACAATTAAAAACGTTGTCAATTGGTGATTAACAATAAATTGAAAGGGATAACATAATATTTCACGAGTAAGACTGTACAGCTAATCCATCGAATCATAGTAATTTAGCTTTTAACGTTTTTAATCGTTGGTCATCCCATATAAATGAAAACTAACCGTCACAAAACATCTATATTGCTGTGATTGTAAAGGTATGCTGCCTTACACGTGAAATGTTATATCATAACTTTGAATTGAATAATATTCTGCATTTGGGATCGTTTATAATTGTTGATCATCCCCAACAGATGAAAACTAACTATCAGAAAACATCTATATTGCTGTGTTTGTAAGTTGTGGTGTTTTACACGTGAAATATTATCTTATCCCTTCAAATTTATTGTTAATTAGTAATTGACAACGTTTTTAATTGTTGATTTCACTTGTGTCACTGCACAGTTTACAATAACATAAATTTAGACGTTTTCTGACGGTTATTTAAATTTATAGGGATAATCAACAATTGAAAACGTTGTCAGTTGCTCATTAACAATAAATTGAAAGGTTAACATAATATTTCACGAGTAAGACTGTACAGCTAATCTTTCAATTTATAGTCATTCAACATTTGACGTATTTAGTTGTTGGTCATCCACATCAAATGAAAACTAACCATCAGAAAACGTGTATATTGCTGTGGTTGTAACGTATGCAGCAATACACGTGAAATATCTTATCCATTTCAATTTATCGTTAATCAGCAATTGACATTGTTTTTAATTGTTCATTTCAGTTGTATGACTGCACAGTTTACAATTACATAAAGTGAGACGTTTTCTGAGTAAGACAAAATAACTTACGAAAACAACAAAGTAGAAGTTTTTTGACGGTTAGTTTTCATTTATAGGAGTTAATTAACAGTTAAACGTTGCCAAACTCTGAATACTCATCAATTGAAAGTGACAACATCATATTTTGCGTTTATGACTGTACACCTCACTATCACAGCAACCTACACGTTTTGTGACGGTTAGTTTTCATTTATAGGGTTGTATATATCCTATAAAACGTTGCTAAAGGCTGAAAATCAATCAATTGAAAATCACAGCATAATATTTCGCTTATCAGAAAGAAAAACTTACAGTAACAGCAATGTAGATGTTTTCTGATGGTTAGTTTCACTTATAGGGGATAATCATCACTTAAGAACATTGCCAAAAGTTGAATATTGATAAATTGAAAGAGTTAACCCTATATTTCGCATATATTACTGTACGGGTCATTATCACAGCAATCTAGACATTTTCTGACGGTTACTTTTCATTTAAAAACTGTCAAACGCTAAATATCGACAAATTCACATTAATAAGATAATATTTCGCTTGTAAGACAGAATAACTTAACGAAAACAACAATGTAGAAGTTTTCTGACGGTTAGTTTTCATTTATAGGAGTTAATTAACAGTTAAACGTTGCCAAACTCTGAATACTCATCAATTGAAAGTGACAACATCATATTTTGCGTTTATGACTGTACACCTCACTATCACAGCAACCTACACGTTTTCTGACCGTTAGTTTTTATTTATAGGGTTGTATATATCCTATAAAATGTTGCTAAAGGCTGAAAATCAATCAATTGAAAATCACAGCATAATATTTCGCTTATCAGAAAGAAAAACTTACAGTAACAGCAATGTAGATGTTTTCTGATGGTTATTTTCACATATAGGGGATAATCATGACTTAAAAACATTGCCAAAAGTTGAATATTGATAAATTGAAAGAGTTAACCCTATATTTCGCATATATTACTGTACGGGTCATTATCACAGCAATCTAGACATTTTCTGACGGTTACTTTTCATTTAAAAACTGTCAAACGCTAAATATCGACAAATTCACATTAATAAGATAATATTTCGCTTGTAAGACAGAATAACTTACGAAAACAACAATGTAGAAGTTTTCTGACGGTTAGTTTTCATTTATAGGAGTTAAATAACACTTAAAACGTTGCCAAACTCTGAATACTCATCAATTGAAAGTGACAACATAATATTTTGCGTGCATTACTGTACTCATCACTGTGAGCAACCTACACGTTTTCTGACTGTTAGTTTTTATTTATAGGGTTGTATATATCCTATAAAATGTTGCTAAAGGCTGAAAATCAATCAATTGAAAATCACAGCATAATATTTCGCTTATCAGAAAAAAAAATTACAGTAACAGCAATGTAGATGTTTTCTGATGGTTAGTTTCACTTATAGGGGATAATCATCACTTAAGAACATTGCCAAAAGTTGAATATTGATAAATTGAAAGAGAACCCTATATTTCGCATATATTACTGTACGGGTCATTATCACAGCAATGTAGACATTTTCTGACGGTTACTTTTCATTTAAAAACTGTCAAACGCTAAATATCGACAAATTCACATTAATAAGATAATATTTCGCTTGTAAGACAGAATAACTTAACGAAAACAAAAATGTAGAAGTTTTCTGACGGTTAGTTTTCATTTATAGGAGTTAATTAACAGTTAAACGTTGCCAAACTCTGAATACTCATCAATTGAAAGTGACAACATCATATTTTGCGTTTATGACTGTACACCTCACTATCACAGCAACCTACACGTTTTCTGACCGTTAGTTTTTATTTATAGGGTTGTATATATCCTATAAAACGTTGCTAAAGGCTGAAAATCAATCAATTGAAAATCACAGCATAATATTTCGCTTATCAGAAAGAAAAACTTACAGTAACAGCAATGTAGATGTTTTCTGATGGTTATTTTCACATATAGGGGATAATCATGACTTAAGAACATTGCCAAAAGTTGAATATTGATAAATTGAAAGAGTTAACCCTATATTTCGCATATATTACTGTACGGGTCATTATCACAGCAATCTAGACATTTTCTGACGGTTACTTTTCATTTAAAAACTGTCAAACGCTAAATATCGACAAATTCACATTAATAAGATAATATTTCGCTTGTAAGACAGAATAACTTACGAAAACAACAATGTAGAAGTTTTCTGACGGTTAGTTTTCATTTATAGGAGTTAAATAACACTTAAAACGTTGCCAAACTCTGAATACTCATCAATTGAAAGTGACAACATAATATTTTGCGTGCATTACTGTACTCATCACTATCACAGCAACCTACACGTTTTCTGACTGTTAGTTTTTATTTATAGGGTTGTATATATCCTATAAAATGTTGCTAAAGGCTGAAAATCAATCAATTGAAAATCACAGCATAATATTTCGCTTATCAGAAAAAAAAATTACAGTAACAGCAATGTAGATGTTTTCTGATGGTTAGTTTCACTTATAGGGGATAATCATGACTTAAGAACATTGCCAAAAGTTGAATATTGATAAATTGAAAGAGAACCCTATATTTCGCATATATTACTGTACGGGTCATTATCACAGCAATCTAGACATTTTCTGACGGTTACTTTTCATTTAAAAACTGTCAAACGCTAAATATCGACAAATTCACATTAATAAGATAATATTTCGCTTGTAAGACAGAATAACTTAACGAAAACAACAATGTAGAAGTTTTCTGACGGTTAGTTTTCATTTATAGGAGTTAATTAACAGTTAAACGTTGCCAAACTCTGAATACTCATCAATTGAAAGTGACAACATCATATTTTGCGTTTATGACTGTACACCTCACTATCACAGCAACCTACACGTTTTCTGACCGTTAGTTTTTATGTATAGGGTTGTATATATCCTATAAAACGTTGCTAAAGGCTGAAAATCAATCAATTGAAAATCACAGCATAATATTTCGCTTATCAGAAAGAAAAACTTACAGTAACAGCAATGTAGATGTTTTCTGATGGTTATTTTCACATATAGGGGATAATCATGACTTGAGAACATTGCCAAAAGTTGAATATTGATAATTTGAAAGAGTTAACCCTATATTTCGCATATACTACAGTAAGGGTCACTATCACTGCAATCTAGACATTTTCTGACGGTTAGTCTTCATTTAAAAACTGTCAAACGCTAAATATCACCAAATTCACATTAATAAGATAATATTTCGCTTGTAAGACAAAATAACTTACAAAAACAACAATGTAGAAGTTTTCTGACGGTTAGTTTTCATTTATAGGGTTGTATATATCCTATAAAACGTTGCTAAAGGCTGAAAATCAATCAATTGAAAATCACAGCATAATATTTCGCTTATCAGAAAGAAAAACTTACAGTAACAGCAATGTAAATGTTTTCTGATGGTTAGTTTCACTTATAGGGGATAAACCATCACTTAAGAACATTGCCAAAAGCTGAATATTGATAAATTGAAAGAGTTAACCTTATATTTCGCAAATATTACTGTAAGGGTCACTATCACTGCAATCTAAACATTTTTTGACGGTTAGTTTTCATTTAAAAACTGTCAAACGCTAAATATCGACAAATTCACATTAATAAGATAATATTTCGCTTGTAAGACAAAATAACTTACAAAAACAACAATGTAGAAGTTTTTTGACGGTTAGTTTTCATTTATAGGAGTTAATTAACAGTTAAACGTTGCCAAACTCTGAATACTCATCAATTGAAAGTGACATCATATTTTGCGTTTATGACTGTACACCTCACTATCACAGCAACCTACACGTTTTCTGACTGTTAGTTTTTATTTATAGGGTTGTATATATCCTATAAAACGTTGCTAAAGGCTGAAAATCAATCAATTGAAAATCACAGCATAATATTTCGCTTATCAGAAAGAAAAACTTACAGTAACAGCAATGTAGATGTTTTCTGATGGTTATTTTGACATATAGGGGATAATCATGACTTAAGAACATTGCCAAAAGTTGAATATTGATAAATTCAAAGAGGTAACCCTATATTTCGCATATATTACTGTACGGGTCATTATCACAGCAATCTAGACATTTTCTGACGGTTACTTTTCATTTAAAAACTGTCAAACGCTAAATATCGACAAATTCACATTAATAAAATAATATTTCGCTTGTAAGACAGAATGACTTACGAAAACAACAAAGTAGAAGTTTTCTGACGGTTAGTTTTAATTTATAGGAGTTAAATAACACTTAAAACGTTGCCAAACTCTGAATACTCATCAATTGAAAGTGACAACATAATATTTTGCTTGCATTACTGTACTCATCACTATCACAGCAACCTACACGTTTTCTGACTGTTAGTTTTTATTTATAGGGTTGTATATATCCTATAAAATGTTGCTAAAGGCTGAAAATCAATCAACTGAAAATCACAGCATAATATTTCGCTTATGAGAAAGAAAAACTTACAGTAACAGCAATGTAGATGTTTTCTGATGGTTATTTTCACATATAGGGGATAATCATGACTTGAGAACATTGCCAAAAGTTGAATATTGATAATTTGAAAGAGTTAACCCTATATTTCGCATATATTACAGTAAGGGTCACTATCACTGCAATCTAGACATTTTCTGACGGTTAGTCTTCATTTAAAAACTGTCAAACGCTAAATATAACCAAATTCACATTAATAAGATAATATTTCGCTTGTAAGACAAAATAACTTACAAAAACAACAATGTAGAAGTTTTTTGACGGTTAGTTTTCATTTATAGGAGATAATTATCACTTAAAAACGTTGCCAAACTATGAATACTGATCAATTGAAAGTGACAACATCATATTTTGCATGTATTACTGTACTCATCACTATCACAGCAACCTACACTTTTTCTGACTTAGTTTTTATTTATAGGGTTGTATATATCCTATAAAACGTTGCTAAACGCTTGAAACAAATCAATTGAAAATCACAGCATAATATTTCGCTTATCAGAAAGAAAAACTTACAGTAACAGCAATGTAGATGTTTTCTGATGGTTAGTTTCCATTTAAAAACTGTCAAACGCTAAATATCGACAAATTCACATTAATAAGATAATATTTCGCTTGTAAGACAAGATAACTTACAAAAACAACAATGTAGAAGTTTTCTGACGGTTAGTTTTCATTTATAGGAGTTAATTAACAGTTAAACGTTGCCAAACTCTGAATACTCATCAATTGAAAGTGACAACATCATATTTTGCGTTTATGACTGTACACCTCACTATCACAGCAACCTACACGTTTTCTGACCGTTAGTTTTTATTTATAGGGTTATATATCCTATAAAACGTTGCTAAAGGCTGAAAATCAATCAATTGAAAATCACAGCATAATATTTCGCTTATCAGAAAGAAAAACTTACAGTAACAGCAATGTAGATGTTTTCTGATGGTTATTTTCACATATAGGGGATAATCATGACTTAAGAACATTGCCAAAAGTTGAATATTGATAAATTGAAAGAGTTAACCCTATATTTCGCATATATTACTGTACGGGTCATTATCACAGCATTCTAGACATTTTCTGACGGTTACTTTTCATTTAAAAACTGTCAAACGCTAAATATCGACAAATTCACATTAATAAGATAATATTTCGCTTGTAAGACAGAATAACTTAACGAAAACAACAATGTAGAAGTTTTCTGACGGTTAATTTTCATTTATAGGAGTTAATTAACAGTTAAACGTTGCCAAACTCTGAATACTCATCAATTGAAAGTGACAACATCATATTTTGCGTTTATGACTGTACACCTCACTATCACAGCAACCTACACGTTTTCTGACTGTTAGTTTTTATTTATAGGGTTGTATATATCCTATAAAACGTTGCTAAAGACTGAAAATCAATCAATTGAAAATCACAGCATAATATTTCGCTTATCAGAAAGAAAAACTTACAGTAACAGCAATGTAAATGTTTTCTGATGGTTAGTTTCACTTATAGGGAATAAACCATCACTTAAGAACATTGCCAAAAGCTGATTATTGATAAATTGAAAGAGTTAACCTTATATTTCGCAAATATTACTGTAAGGGTCACTATCACTGCAATCTAGACATTTTCTGACGGTTAGTTTTCATTTAAAAACTGTCAAACGCTAAATATCGACAAATTCACATTAATAAGATAATATTTCGCTTGAAAGATAAAATAACTTACAAAAACAACAATGTAGAAGTTTTTTGACGGTTAGTTTTCATTTATAGGAGATAATTATTACTTAAAAACGTTGCCAAACTATGAATACTGATCAATTGAAAGTGACAACATCATATTTTGCATGTATTACTGTACTCATCAGTATCACAGCAACCTACACTTTTTCTGACTTAGTTTTTATTTATAGGGTTGTATATATCCTATAAAACGTTGCTAAACGCTTGAAACAAATCAATTGAAAATCACAGCATAATATTTCGCTTATCAGAAAGAAAAACTTACAGTAACAGCAATGTAGATGTTTTCTGATGGTTAGTTTCCATTTAAAAACTGTCAAACGCTAAATATCGACAAATTCACATTAATAAGATAATATTTCGCTTGTAAGACAAGATAACTTACAAAAACAACAATGTAGAAGTTTTCTGACGGTTAGTTTTCATTTATAGGAGTTAATTAACAGTTAAACGTTGCCAAACTCTGAATACTCATCAATTGAAAGTGACAACATCATATTTTGCGTTTATGACTGTACACCTCACTATCACAGCAACCTACACGTTTTCTGACCGTTAGTTTTTATTTATAGGGTTATATATCCTATAAAACGTTGCTAAAGGCTGAAAATCAATCAATTGAAAATCACAGCATAATATTTCGCTTATCAGAAAGAAAAACTTACAGTAACAGCAATGTAGATGTTTTCTGATGGTTATTTTCACATATAGGGGATAATCATGACTTAAGAACATTGCCAAAAGTTGAATATTGATAAATTGAAAGAGTTAACCCTATATTTCGCATATATTACTGTACGGGTCATTATCACAGCATTCTAGACATTTTCTGACGGTTACTTTTCATTTAAAAACTGTCAAACGCTAAATATCGACAAATTCACATTAATAAGATAATATTTCGCTTGTAAGACAGAATAACTTAACGAAAACAACAATGTAGAAGTTTTCTGACGGTTAATTTTCATTTATAGGAGTTAATTAACAGTTAAACGTTGCCAAACTCTGAATACTCATCAATTGAAAGTGACAACATCATATTTTGCGTTTATGACTGTACACCTCACTATCACAGCAACCTACACGTTTTCTGACTGTTAGTTTTTATTTATAGGGTTGTATATATCCTATAAAACGTTGCTAAACGCTTGAAACAAATCAATTGAAAATCACAGCATAATATTTCGCTTATCAGAAAGAAAAACTTACAGTAACAGCAATGTAGATGTTTTCTGATGGTTAGTTTCCATTTAAAAACTGTCAAACGCTAAATATCGACAAATTCACATTAATAAGATAATATTTCGCTTGTAAGACAAGATAACTTACAAAAACAACAATGTAGAAGTTTTCTGACGGTTAGTTTTCATTTATAGGAGTTAATTAACAGTTAAACGTTGCCAAACTCTGAATACTCATCAATTGAAAGTGACAACATCATATTTTGCGTTTATGACTGTACACCTCACTATCACAGCAACCTACACGTTTTCTGACCGTTAGTTTTTATTTATAGGGTTATATATCCTATAAAACGTTGCTAAAGGCTGAAAATCAATCAATTGAAAATCACAGCATAATATTTCGCTTATCAGAAAGAAAAACTTACAGTAACAGCAATGTAGATGTTTTCTGATGGTTATTTTCACATATAGGGGATAATCATGACTTAAGAACATTGCCAAAAGTTGAATATTGATAAATTGAAAGAGTTAACCCTATATTTCGCATATATTACTGTACGGGTCATTATCACAGCATTCTAGACATTTTCTGACGGTTACTTTTCATTTAAAAACTGTCAAACGCTAAATATCGACAAATTCACATTAATAAGATAATATTTCGCTTGTAAGACAGAATAACTTAACGAAAACAACAATGTAGAAGTTTTCTGACGGTTAATTTTCATTTATAGGAGTTAATTAACAGTTAAACGTTGCCAAACTCTGAATACTCATCAATTGAAAGTGACAACATCATATTTTGCGTTTATGACTGTACACCTCACTATCACAGCAACCTACACGTTTTCTGACTGTTAGTTTTTATTTATAGGGTTGTATATATCCTATAAAACGTTGCTAAAGACTGAAAATCAATCAATTGAAAATCACAGCATAATATTTCGCTTATCAGAAAGAAAAACTTACAGTAACAGCAATGTAAATGTTTTCTGATGGTTAGTTTCACTTATAGGGAATAAACCATCACTTAAGAACATTGCCAAAAGCTGATTATTGATAAATTGAAAGAGTTAACCTTATATTTCGCAAATATTACTGTAAGGGTCACTATCACTGCAATCTAGACATTTTCTGACGGTTAGTTTTCATTTAAAAACTGTCAAACGCTAAATATCGACAAATTCACATTAATAAGATAATATTTCGCTTGAAAGACAAAATAACTTACAAAAACAACAATGTAGAAGTTTTTTGACGGTTAGTTTTCATTTATAGGAGATAATTATTACTTAAAAACGTTGCCAAACTATGAATACTGATCAATTGAAAGTGACAACATCATATTTTGCATGTATTACTGTACTCATCAGTATCACAGCAACCTACACTTTTTCTGACTTAGTTTTTATTTATAGGGTTGTATATATCCTATAAAACGTTGCTAAAACGCTTGAAACAAATCAATTGAAAATCACAGCATAATATTTCGCTTATCAGAAAGAAAAACTTACAGTAACAGCAATGTAGATGTTTTCTGATGGTTAGTTTCACTTATAGGGGATAAACCATCACTTAAGGACATTGCCAAAAGCTGAATATTGATAAATTGAAAGAGTTAACCTTATATTTCGCATATATTACTGTAAGGGTCACTACCACTGCAATCTAGACATTTTCTGACGGTTAGTTTTCATTTAAAAACTGTCAAACGCTAAATATCGACAAATTCACATGAATAAGATAATATTTCGCTTGTAAGACAAAATAACTTACAAAAACAACAATGTAGAAGTTTTCTGACTGTTAGTTTTCATTTATAGGAGTTAATTAACAGTTAAACGTTGCCAAACTCTGAATACTCATCAATTGAAAGTGACAACATCATATTTTGCGTTTATGACTGTACACCTCACTATCACAGCAACCTACACGTTTTCTGACTGTTAGTTTTTATTTATAGGGTTGTATATATCCTATAAAACGTTGCTAAAGGCTGAAAATCAATCAATTGAAAATCACAGCATAATATTTCGCTTATCAGAAAGAAAAACTTACAGTAACAGCAATGTAGATGTTTTCTGATGGTTAGTTTTCATTTAAAAACTGTCAAACGCTAAATATCGACAAATTCACATTAATAAGATAATATTTCGCTTGTAAGACAAAATAACTTACAAAAACAACAATGTAGAAGTTTTCTGACGGTTAGTTTTCATTTATAGGAGTTACTTAACAGTTAAACGTTGCCAAACTCTGAATACTCATCAATTGAAAGTGACAACATCATATTTTGCGTTTATGACTGTACACCTCACTATCACAGCAACCTACATGTTTTCTGACCGTTAGTTTTTATTTATAGGGTTGTATATATCCTATAAAACGTTGCTAAAGGCTGAAAATCAATCAATTGAAAATCACAGCATAATATTTCGCTTATCAGAAAGAAAAACTTACAGTAACAGCAATGTAGATGTTTTCTGATGGTTAGTTTCACTTATAGGGGAAACCATCACTTAAGAACATTGCCAAAAGCTGAATATTGATAAATTGAAAGAGTTAACCTTATATTTCGCATATATTACTGTAAGGGTCACTATCACTGCAATCTAGACATTTTCTAACGGTTAGTTTTCATTTAAAAACTGTCAAACGCTAAATATCGACAAATTCACATTAATAAGATAATATTTCGCTTGTAAGACAAAATAACTTACAAAAACAACAATGTAGAAGTTTTCTGACGGTTAGTTTTCATTTATAGGAGTTACTTAACAGTTAAACGTTGCCAAACTCTGAATACTCATCAATTGAAAGTGACAACATCATATTTTGCGTTTATGACTGTACACCTCACTATCACAGCAACCTACACGTTTTCTGACCGTTAGTTTTTATTTATAGGGTTGTATATATCCTATAAAACGTTGCTAAAGGCTGAAAATCAATCAATTGAAAATCACAGCATAATATTTCGCTTATCAGAAAGAAAAACTTACAGTAACAGCAATGTAGATGTTTTCTGATGGTTAGTTTCACTTATAGGGGAAACCATCACTTAAGAACATTGCCAAAAGCTGAATATTGATAAATTGAAAGAGTTAACCTTATATTTCGCATATATTACTGTAAGGGTCACTATCACTGCAATCTAGACATTTTCTAACGGTTAGTTTTCATTTAAAAACTGTCAAACGCTAAATATCGACAAATTCACATTAATAAGATAATATTTCGCTTGTAAGACAAAATAACTTACAAAAACAACAATGTAGAAGTTTTCTGACGGTTAGTTTTCATTTATAGGAGTTAATTAACAGTTAAACGTTGCCAAACTCTGAATACTCATCAATTGAAAGTGACAACATCATATTTTGCGTTTATGACAGTACACCTCACTATCACAGCAACCTACACGTTTTCTGACCGTTAGTTTTTATTTATAGGGTTGTATATATCCTATAAAACGTTGCTAAAGGCTAAAAATCAATCAATTGAAAATCACAGCATAATATTTCGCTTATCAGAAAGAAAAACTTACAGTAACAGCAATGTAGATGTTTTCTGATGGTTAGTTTCACTTATAGGGGAAACCATCACTTAAGAACATTGCCAAAAGCTGAATATTGATAAATTGAAAGAGTTAACCTTATATTTCGCATATATTACTGTAAGGGTCACTATCACTGCAATCTAGACATTTTCTAAAGGTTAGTTTTCATTTAAAAACTGTCAAACGCTAAATATTGACAAATTCACATTAATAAGATAATATTTCGCTTGTAAGACAAAATAACTTACAAAAACAACAATGTAGAAGTTTTCTGACGGTTAGTTTTCATTTATAGGAGTTACTTAACAGTTAAACGTTGCCAAACTCTGAATACTCATCAATTGAAAGTGACAACATCATATTTTGCGTTTATGACTGTACACCTCACTATCACAGCAACCTACACGTTTTCTGACCGTTAGTTTTTATTTATAGGGTTGTATATATCCTATAAAACGTTGCTAAAGGCTGAAAATCAATCAATTGAAAATCACAGCATAATATTTCGCTTATCAGAAAGAAAAACTTACAGTAACAGCAATGTAGATGTTTTCTGATGGTTAGTTTTCATTTAAAAACTGTCAAACGCTAAATATCGACAAATTCACATTAATAAGATAATATTTCGCTTGTAAGACAAAATAACTTACAAAAACAACAATGTAGAAGTTTTCTGACGGTTAGTTTTCATTTATAGGAGTTACTTAACAGTTAAACGTTGCCAAACTCTGAATACTCATCAATTGAAAGTGACAACATCATATTTTGCGTTTATGACTGTACACCTCACTATCACAGCAACCTACACGTTTTCTGACCGTTAGTTTTTATTTATAGGGTTGTATATATCCTATAAAACGTTGCTAAAGGCTGAAAATCAATCAATTGAAAATCACAGCATAATATTTCGCTTATCAGAAAGAAAAACTTACAGTAACAGCAATGTAGATGTTTTCTGATGGTTAGTTTCACTTATAGGGGAAACCATCACTTAAGAACATTGCCAAAAGCTGAATATTGATAAATTGAAAGAGTTAACCTTATATTTCGCATATATTACTGTAAGGGTCACTATCACTGCAATCTAGACATTTTCTAACGGTTAGTTTTCATTTAAAAACTGTCAAACGCTAAATATCGACAAATTCACATTAATAAGATAATATTTCGCTTGTAAGACAAAATAACTTACAAAAACAACAATGTAGAAGTTTTCTGACGGTTAGTTTTCATTTATAGGAGTTACTTAACAGTTAAACGTTGCCAAACTCTGAATACTCATCAATTGAAAGTGACAACATCATATTTTGCGTTTATGACTGTACACCTCACTATCACAGCAACCTACACGTTTTCTGACCGTTAGTTTTTATTTATAGGGTTGTATATATCCTATAAAACGTTGCTAAAGGCTAAAAATCAATCAATTGAAAATCACAGCATAATATTTCGCTTATCAGAAAGAAAAACTTACAGTAACAGTAATGTAGATGTTTTCTGATGGTTAGTTTCACTTATAGGGGAAACCATCACTTAAGAACATTGCCAAAAGCTTAATATTGATAAATTGAAAGAGTTAACCTTATATTTCGCATATATTACTGTAAGGGTCACTATCACTGCAATCTAGACATTTTCTAACGGTTAGTTTTCATTTAAAAACTGTCAAACGCTAAATATCGACAAATTCACATTAATAAGATAATATTTCGCTTGTAAGACAAAATAACTTACAAAAACAACAATGTAGAAGTTTTCTGACGGTTAGTTTTCATTTATAGGAGTTACTTAACAGTTAAACGTTGCCAAACTCTGAATACTCATCAATTGAAAGTGACAACATCATATTTTGCGTTTATGACTGTACACCTCACTATCACAGCAACCTACACGTTTTCTGACCGTTAGTTTTTATTTATAGGGTTGTATATATCCTATAAAACGTTGCTAAAGGCTGAAAATCAATCAATTGAAAATCACAGCATAATATTTCGCTTATCAGAAAGAAAAACTTACAGTAACAGCAATGTAGATGTTTTCTGATGGTTAGTTTCACTTATAGGGGATAATCATCACTTAAGAACATTGCCAAAAGTTGAATATTGATAAATTGAAAGAGTTAACCCTATATTTCGCATATATTACTGTACGGGTCATTATCACAGCAATCTAGACATTTTCTGACGGTTACTTTTCATTTAAAAACTGTCAAACGCTAAATATCGACAAATTCACATTAATAAGATAATATTTCGCTTGTAAGACAGAATAACTTACGAAAACAACAATGTAGAAGTTTTTTGACGGTTAGTTTTCATTTATAGGAGTTAATTAACAGTTAAACGTTGCCAAACTCTGAATACTCATCAATTGAAAGTGACAACATCATATTTTGCGTTTATGACTGTACACCTCACTATCACAGCAACCTACACGTTTTCTGACTGTTAGTTTTTATTTATAGGGTTGTATATATCCTATAAAACGTTGCTAAAGACTGAAAATCAATCAATTGAAAATCACAGCATAATATTTCGCTTATCAGAAAGAAAAACTTACAGTAACAGCAATGTAAATGTTTTCTGATGGTTAGTTTCACTTATAGGGAATAAACCATCACTTAAGAACATTGCCAAAAGCTGATTATTGATAAATTGAAAGAGTTAACCTTATATTTCGCAAATATTACTGTAAGGGTCACTATCACTGCAATCTAGACATTTTCTGACGGTTAGTTTTCATTTAAAAACTGTCAAACGCTAAATATCGACAAATTCACATTAATAAGATAATATTTCGCTTGAAAGACAAAATAACTTACAAAAACAACAATGTAGAAGTTTTTTGACGGTTAGTTTTCATTTATAGGAGATAATTATTACTTAAAAACGTTGCCAAACTATGAATACTGATCAATTGAAAGTGACAACATCATATTTTGCATGTATTACTGTACTCATCAGTATCACAGCAACCTACACTTTTTCTGACTTAGTTTTTATTTATAGGGTTGTATATATCCTATAAAACGTTGCTAAACGCTTGAAACAAATCAATTGAAAATCACAGCATAATATTTCGCTTATCAGAAAGAAAAACTTACAGTAACAGCAATGTAGATGTTTTCTGATGGTTATTTTCACATATAGGGGATAATCATGACTTAAGAACATTGCCAAAAGTTGAATATTGATAAATTGAAAGAGTTAACCCTATATTTCGCATATATTACTGTACGGGTCATTATCACAGCATTCTAGACATTTTCTGACGGTTACTTTTCATTTAAAAACTGTCAAACGCTAAATATCGACAAATTCACATTAATAAGATAATATTTCGCTTGTAAGACAGAATAACTTAACGAAAACAACAATGTAGAAGTTTTCTGACGGTTAATTTTCATTTATAGGAGTTAATTAACAGTTAAACGTTGCCAAACTCTGAATACTCATCAATTGAAAGTGACAACAACATCATATTTTGCGTTTATGACTGTACACCTCACTATCACAGCAACCTACACGTTTTCTGACTGTTAGTTTTTATTTATAGGGTTGTATATATCCTATAAAACGTTG
>JAHLWY010000716.1:30000-49003 GCA_020002185.1 Paraescarpia echinospica | reverse complement strand
ACATACATACTTATATACATACATACATACATACATACATACATACATACATACATACATACATACATACATACATACATACATACATACATACATACATACAAACAAACATACATACATACATACATACATACATACATACATACATACATACATACATACATACATACATACATACATACATACTTACATACATACATACATACATACATACATACTTACATACATACTTACATACATACATACATACATACATACATACATACATACTTACATACATGCATACACATCATAAAATGGCAAGATTTTATCACCATATTGCATCATTTACAGTCGTGAAAATGTTCATCATGTTGGAAGAATAATTAAGTAAGCAAATTTCATAATTCACAGCTATATAAATTCGACTCTTTTCAACGTTTCGACCGCCTTCGGCGGCCTTCTTCAGGAACTGATCTTCCTCTACTCGACAGATGAAAGAGGAGGAGCACATCATGAAGACGCTACATCAGTACCCAAGTTGGACCATAAGGAAAATGAAGGAACAACAACAAAACCAGAGGAGAGAGATCAAGGACAAGAATAACAGAGATAAGTCCATAGGCTTGTTTACTTTACCGTATGCCCAAGGAGTGACAAAACCGGTACAACGAAACATAATGATGTAGCGTCCACTGTCAGATCACACCAAAATCTCAGAAAAATGTGTACAACCAAAAGACAAAGTGGAAGATAGAAAGAAGACCAACTGTGTATACCAAATCCCGTGTAAGACCTGCAACAAGACTTAGATTGGGGAATCGGGAAGAACACTTGGCCCGAGAATAGAAGAACATATGAAAGAAACCGTGACAACCAGACGTTTCACTCGAAGAAAAAGGAAAGACTCGACAAACATTGAACACAAGTCGGCTATAACTGACCATGCGGACATACAAAACTGTGTCATAGATTGGGAAGGTGCAAGAGTGGTTGATAGAGAGACAGACAGAGGTGCGCGATGGATCAAGGAGGCCATCTCGATAAGAAATACTACACATACAATGAATAGAAATGAGGGGCTACCAATTGAGTCACGTGTGTGGTAGCTTGCTCGCCACGCCATGTGGCGAATAGAGGAAGATCAGTTCCTGAGGAGAAGATCGAAACGTCGAAGTGAGTCGAATTTATATAGTTGTGAATTAAGAAATTTGCTTATTTAACATTTATAGTGTTTCATAGTACAAGTATTAAGCCAAATCAAAGGCGGGAATATATTGGACAACTGTTGACCAACTCAGTGTAGAAGTCAACAATGTGAGCACACCGGGAATCGGCGGAAATACAACGCAAACGTACAGTTGGTCAACTCAGTCGTAGACGTCGCTAGTTTGGGGTGTGCATTAGTTACGTGTGCGTTTTAGACGATCAAGATGTCTACGCACTGCGACCTAAACTGACTCGCGCCTCTCCCGTTTTGATCTTTGAAAGGTGACGGCTCGGACTCTTGTTATCGGCATCGTCGGTCCGTGATCGACCTCAACATCGCACTTATCTCTCATCTTAGGCCAGGCCCAATTATTATTATTAGGAACCGAGCTAACGGTGGCATCTCTTAGCAAATACGTTCACATTGAAAACGAGGCTGGGGGCTCAATAAGTGCCCCCAGCACCATTCGTTTACACCCACAGTCAGGCCAACGTGCCTCCCATGTCTGCCTTTTTTGTGAGGGTATTTAAGAAAATCCACTAAGGACAAAGTCCTGAAAAGCCATTTTCAATCGTAAAAAGGTAAACAATCTTTAAAATGAATATTTAGTGAGAGGAACGTCATGGTTTTTGTTCTCGTAAAAAGGCAACTACTAGGAATCAAAATCCGTGAGAAAAGGGTCTACGTGCTCTCATGTACATATCTTCCCTCCCAACAAAGTATCCCCATAAATGTATGAATCCCACTCCTTCTTCTTCACACATCTGCTCAACTAGTGCGTTGATCGCCATCCTCTTGCAGTTTCTATATGTTGGCCCCCGTCCTCCCATTACTGGCAAACTTCCTGAGAGAATAATCTGTTCGACTCTTATCTTCTTTAACTGTCTGTACTTTGGTACTATCTCAGTTGTCCCCTCCCTGTCTGCATTAGTTGTGCCTTCGTGTACTAGTATATACCCTCCCTTGCCATGCCCCAATACCTTCTCTACTCTTTCCGTCATATGTCATTCTAACCCAGCCCCCGGCAAACAAACAACGACGTCCTACCCTTCGCTCAGTGTCTTATCTGTCTTTCTTCGAATAGAGTCGCCCATGAGCACCCTCTCTTTTCTCAATGCCCCCTCAATCACTGCCTCAGAGTAGCTCCTTCTCCGGTTTGCATATGTCTGGTTGTAGTCTTGTTCCCCTGCCTTCTGCTCTCCTGTCACAATCTCGTCCGTTCCATTCTTTCCTCACGCTGTTTCTCTTGTCACTTTTCTTCCTGTTATCGTCCCTCCCAACTTCTCTTCTGTCAATTTTACTCTTGCATTTTATTGTCTCCTCTTCCGTCTCTTTCCCCCTACTACCTCTTTCTCTACGGTCACTATATACCCTGTCACCTTCACGCCTGTCACATTTCCAGCCGTCGATCCTCCAATTTCTTCCCCTCCGATCACCTTCCTTCCTCTCAGTCTCCTTTTCTCAGTCTAAAACCCCATGCACTGCAAGGTGAATCCCTCTTCCTTGGTCTCTGCCCATGACTTCTCACAGCCGGATAGCAATACACGAGATATGTTAGGTGAAAGGTGAGATATCTACTTATAATCGAGCTTCCGTGTGCGGATAGGTTAACGTTTTCCTCTTAGGCTTGAGGGTCAGCTGCTATATTATCCGGAATTAATTTACGATTACTAGAAGACGACGAAAGACTTTTTCAATTTTTTTAAAATACACCTTATATGTCATCTTTTATTGGGTAAATCAGTTGTACGGAACGTAAATCGTAACCTAACAATCGCAAGAACCACGCGCATACGGCAAGTACTTCGGGAAAACGGTCCCTGCGTCATATATTTGGCAACATGAAGTATACGCTGTCACAACAATACCCTCATGCCAACAGCATAGCAATACCAATATTAGTTGACAATTCTACTCTCGTTGGTTTGCCATAATTCGTTTTCCATTGCAAAAACATGATTGGGCCAATGCTGGTTTGCAACTGGTTTGCCATCATAGGTTTGCCATTGAAAAACAACATTGGCCCTATAAAGGCTATCACTGGTTAACATGTCATTGGTTTGCCATTACCCCTGGATTAATGGTGGTTGTTTTTGGCGCCTTCATAATTAGTTTGCCATATAATAAAACAATTTATAAGAAAATGCCACTTCTTTGCCATTGATGCTTGTCATTGGCCTACCAATGACATACCTATATACTTGTCATTAGCTTGCCAATGAAACACCTCGCCACGTGGTGAGCAGTATATATAACTCTCAGGTGTGAAGCCAGTCGGTCGCCGGCGGCAACGATTCGCCCACTGTGTCGGCACACGAACGTTGGCAGTTGAGGTAATTTTAGGGCAATCTTCTTGTTTTAGCATCGACTACCCTTAATTGTTATCAACAGCATCTTACAATTGTAACCTCTGGCTCTGGAGTAATAATTATATAATTTGTAAACAAGACAAACGTTCGAAGACTATTTTGGTTTGGGCTTTAACTTAGTTTGCTATCTTTTTTCAATGCAGGTATAATAATAATAATAATAAAGGTTCTTTTACCGCGCGATCTCAAACTAATAGTTAATCAATGCGCTCACAATATAGAAACATTATAAAAACAATTAAAATAATATATAAATTAGTTATAAATTAATTAATTTACAAAATAAAAAATAGATTAATAAATTAACAAGAGTCACTAAAACGTCCTGTAAATAAATCTTGCTATTGTCCACCATAAGTTTGTTTAAATAAATATGTCTTCAGGTGACGTTTAAATAAAAACACAGACGGAGCATCTCGTAGAGTCAGTGGCAGTTCGTTCCATTTGGCCGGACCAGTTATGCCAAACGCTCGCTTGCCGATGGATTTTGATGCTCGTGGAACTGCAAGCTGAAGATGGTCATGAAGCTGCCGAAGACGAGGGTTGCGAGTTCGTGGATTTAGTAGATGTGCAAGGTACTTCGGCGCCAAACCATGGAGCACCTTATAAATATACACAAGTACTTTAAACACAATGCGTTGTCTGACTGGCAACCAGTGCAGAAGCGCCAGTACTGGCGTGATGTGTGAATATATAGGTGTGAGGACAACTAGGCGGGCTGCCCTATTGTGTATCTTCTGGAGACGGGTATAAGAGGTAATACATACCACCTGCGTATATATGTACATTTGCTCTATCAAAACATGTTGCATAGAGTATTCTAAACATTCTAATAAAACAATAATTAACTAGAAGGTAATATAGTTTAGATACAATTAACGTTAATAAATGTTATGGGTTCACACCACATTTTCACCTGGTGGTGCTGACAGTCTATATATATATATATATATATATATATTTATAAACTTATAGGAATTAACTATTACGACAAGCATTAAAGTTATATGGCCATAAACATAAATTTGACATATATGGTTAATTTATCAATGGACCAGTACAGGGTCAATGAAGTTATCACTGACATTATACCCGGCGAGGAGCTCAAATCATTGGGCCAATAAGAGAAACCAATCGTGGACCAATGAAAAAGTCCAGGCTTACCTTACTTGGTCCAATGAGATTTGCTAGCTGGGTATAAACTACCAAGGCATCCTGTCAGGTGACGGGCACTTTTGGTAGTATCCATAACTTTGGGACGTCCTGGCAAGAACGTATCGTAGGCACTTATGGCCCTCTATCAGCGGTTCTTAACTCCCTGTTGCGCGACCACAAATTGGGTCGACAAACCATTTTGAGTGGGTCGCCATCAGTTTTCAGTAGGATATATTAAATGACTGTCCGAATGTTCCTTTATTATACCTTTTGTTCGTACCAAATGCTTGCTAGATGAATAATTTATATACATTTTTACTCAAATATCAGATAATAGTATTACTCACCATTTCGTATTCACGCGACATGTGTCGTCAATTTATCGTTTTGTTTGCATCTGGTATGGGTCATAATTTTTTTTATGCCGCCGAAAATGCATTTTGCGCACACTGAACAAAAATCTGTGCCATTTTGGATTCACTCCATATCGAAACCTTCAAAGTAAACTTTCACGGACAGATGTTGCTTTAACTAACATGTTCTGGCATCTATCGGATTGTTTGCCTCATTATCATCACCAGTAGGAGATTATACCTATAACGCAAATTATATTAATATCCTTCAAACTTTGTTGTTATCGTACAAACTTCCAGACGTGACATGTAGGGGAAAGTCCCTAACGCGCACCCCCTCCCCAAAGCGCCCCATCCCTACCCTAGCGGATTGAACCAGCACAATGCAGGCGTTTCTTGTCACATTCGATAGATGTCGCTATTTGACGCATGCGCAGAAACAAATAGCACATTCGTGATCGCCTTGATACGACACGACGTTCGGTGAGTTTTATGACACTTTTTATTTTGTGCATTTAGTGGAAGGCTTGTCAGTGCGCCAAATAATAATGATTACTGCTTACGATGACACTGTCAGTAGTTCAATTGTATGACCGAACCATACGTGAATACTATGAATTTCATTTATAAATACAATTTTTTGACAAAGTTCCACATCTACGACTTATAGAGAAACTCCAGAGCTATGGAATTCAAGGAAATATTCTAAGCTGGGTTGCAGCTCTGTTGGCCCACAGAAGACAACGTGTAAGGGTCAATAATTCTTTTTCAGACTGGCATGATGTCATCAGCGGCATACCACAAGGATCGGTGATTGGCCCCCTACTTTTTATTATATTTATTAATGACTTACCGGATGTTATAAAGAACTCCGAAGTATTCCTGTTTGCGGATGATATGAAACTTTTCCGTCCAATTTACACCAATGAAGATTGCACAAAGCTTCAACAAGATCTTACCCATGCAGAACATTGGACATACGAATCTCTCTTAAAGTTCCACCCAGACAAATGCAGCCATATGAGAGTAGGATCATCAACCATAAGAAATGACAGCTACACACTGGGACCTAATGATCATATAACGCTGGCAAGTACGGATAAGGTGAAGGATATTGGCGTCACTTTTGACTCATCACTAAACTTTGAGGCACATATGTCGGAAAAAAATAATAAAGCCAATTCAATGATGGGGATAATTCGTCGCACTTTTGATTACATGGATGAACAGTGTTTTTCTACTGTTTTTAAATCTCTCGTCCGCCCACATATTGAATATGCAAATCAAGTATGGGCTCCCTACTTAATGAAACACATTACAGCTCGTGAAAATGTTCAACGTAGAGCAACCAAATTAATTCCAGGTTTTAAAGATCTTGAATATAATGAACGTCTACAAAGACTAAAATTACCAACTCTGTCATATCGTCGCCTCAGAGGAGACATGATTGAATTATATAAGATTTTAACAGACAAATATGATACAGCTGTGACATCAAACTTTATAACTTTGAGGGATACTGAATCATGTACGCGAGGACATCACCTAAAAATATTCAAAGGACGTTGTCGGTTAAACATTTTAAAAAATTCATTTATACACCGATGCACGGACGTATGGAACAGCTTCCCACAGTCTGTGGTAGAGGCTCCATCAGTCCAGTCCTTTGAGGGGAAATTAGACAAATTATGGAAAAACCACCCAATTAAACTCGATTACACAGCCCCACCCCTATTATGGAACAACTCGTCAGACGCATGCGCACCATATAGTTTGACGACAAACATCAGAGCTGGCATAAGAGGCATCACAGCCTAGAAGCCAGAAGAGGACCTGTAAGAACCTGTAAGATTATCGCCCCCACGTGATCTTAGCGCACTCGATCTGTCAGTGTCAGATCGCATTGTTTACTTAGGTTGTTTCTAACCGTAGGCGGTGGGTGGCGTCCCTCCCTCCCTCCCTCCCTCCCTCCCTCCCTCCCTCCCTCCCTCCCTCCCTCCCTCGCGTGTCTCTATAAAAGCTCTACGGTTTCCTGGTATTATTGGCAAGGCGGTTTTTAAATGAGTATAATTTCAAACTATGATTTATTTATTTATTACACAATGTTAATATCATACTTGCCTTTAACAGTTTATGTAGAGAGTTTCAAAAAGTCTTTCCTGGTAAGTGATATCTATCCTTCATTCGCTTAGTTGCACGTGTCTGCACATTTTCTATCGCATCCTTATATTTCGGTTTATAAGGGGACCGGCACCAGGGGACCGTACGCTTACTAAATGACTGCTTACTAAAGTTTTATATAGTGGTGTAAACTATTTTCATTTAAGGTTGTAAACGACCTTGTAATAATTGCCATTATACCGTCGGCTTTATTAATCTTTCTATCCACGTTGCAATAATGCCGATATAATGCAGCCTTTCGTATAATACATCACTGTCACGCTGCATGTAAAAACGAAGGCAAGTTAGACTAGAGTATTTAAAATCTGCGCATGCATTTTTACAGACACGAATAATCACTTACGATGACAAAGGAGGAGGAGGAAAAGACGGACACGACTAACGACACACAGAAGCAGCACGAACAAGGTAAGGTTGTATAATGTTAACACACTTGTGTGTTGTAATGTAATTACTTGTATGACATTTCTACTGGCTTACCTACACCGTCTCAAACCAACGAATTTCCAGAGTCGATTCATACCACTACCTAGGAGTTACAATAGCTTCTAAACTCTCATGGATTTAACAAGATTTAACAAGATTGCCTGCCACCCAGAGAATTAACTGTAGGTGGCAGGTGGACAAGGAAGCCCTTTGGCTTATCGACAGTCCAACCCTTTTATCTATGTGTATCCTGCACTATCTTCTAGAGGACCGACCTTATCTTGAACTTTCTGTTTGCTTCGAACATACGCATAAAAACTCTTGCTGTCATGTTTTATATTACTAGCTAATTGTTGTTCATAGCTTCTCTTTGAATTTCTAATGTCAGCTGTAGCTTGGTTAAGTGCTTCTTTATAACTGCTGTAGTCTTCATCATTATTTCCAGTACGTCTATATGACTTCCACGTCATTTGTTTATACTTAATTTTTCTAATGGCTTCTTTCGATAAGTATTTCTTTCTGGTCCGTTTCCCTTGTTTTTTGAAGGGAACAAATTTATCTACGATACACTCTATTTCATTCTTTAAGATATTCCAGTATTCTGTTGCTGTCTTATTCTTCAGTGTATTATTCCAGTCTATCTTTGCTAAATATTTCCTCATTTCCTTATATCTTCCTTTGTGGAAATTTCTCCTGAACTGGTTTTTATTATTTCTTTCTGATTTTACTTTGATGGTAAAATGTATCTGGCTGTGATCACTACTTCCCAGAGGCTCACATAATTTAACATTGTCAACTAATTCATTCTGTGAGGACAAAACTAAGTCTAACACATTCTCTCCCCTGGTTGGTTCTAGCACATGTTGAGAAAGGAAACTATCTTGTACTAAAACTAAAAACTTGTGGTCCTCACTACCCATACTCTGTACAGATTTCCATTTTATATGCCCATGGTTAAAATCCCCCATAATAACACAGTCCCGTTTGCTCACTTCCCTTATAGCGTTTTGTATTTTGTCATTCTCTTCTATGCTTATGTTTGGACTTCGATAAACTAATCCAACCGTTAACGTTGAGTTTCCTGTAACTATGTTACACCAAACAGCTTCTTCGCAATCTGCTTCTCTGTCTAATTTTATTTCATAAGCCTGGATAGATTCTTTAATATATAAAATAACTCCACCTCCCCTTCTTCCTATTCTATCTTTCCTAAACATTACATATCCTGTCAGTCCCAATTCGGCATCTGATATATCGGTGGTTGCCCATGATTCGGTTATACCTATTATGTGAGGGTCAATATCTTCTACCATAATGTTTAGTTCATTTCTTTTGTTTACTATACTCCTTGCATTTAAACAAACACATTTATATCCAGCTTCAGAACAGTTTTTCCAGACTGTTCTTTGCTGAATTATTTTTGCTGTCTTTATCTATGCCTCCAGTTTCAGGCTTCTCTGCGAGTCCCCCCTGCGAATTTAGTTTAAATAGATGCAACCTGTCCCACTGTCAACAGATCGCAGCAGATTCTCTGAGAATACTGCTGCCCCTTTCCACTTAGATGGAGGCCATCTCTCATGTACATATCTTCTCTCCCAACAAAGTACCCCCATAAATCTAGGAATCCCACGCCCTCTTCCTCACACATCTGCTCAACTAGTGCGTTGATCGCCATCCTCTTACAGTTTCTGTATCTTGCCCCCCTTCCTCCCATTACTGGCAAAATTCCTGAGAGAATAACCTGTTCCACTCTTGTCTTCTTTAGCATCCTCACTAGATGTCTGTACTTCTGAACTATCCCAGTTGTTCCCTCCTTGTCTGCATTGTTTGTCCCAACGTGCACTAGTATAGACCCTCCCTTGCCATGCCCCAATACCTTCTCTACCCTTTCGGTCACATGCTCTATCCTAGCCCCCGGTAGACATACAACAACGTCCTTCCCCTCGCATATAGTCTTGTCTGTTTTTCTCAGAATTGAATCGCCCATAAACACTCTCTCTTTTCTCCTTGCCCCCTCAATCACTGCCTCGGAGTAGCTCCTCCAGTTTGCATATGTCTGGTTGTTGTCTTTTCCTCTTGTCGTCTTCTCTCCTGACACATTCCTTCCCTTCTTTCCTGACGCGTTTTCTCTTGTCCCCTTTCCTCCTGTCATCTTCTCTTCTAGCACATTTACTCTCACTTTCTTTCGTCCCTTCTTCTTTCCTCCCATCACATTTTATTCTCTCCTCTCCCGTCCCTTTTCCCCGGCTACCTCCTTCACTCCGGTCACTTTCTCCCCTGTCACCTTCACGCCTGTCATGTTTTCTGTTTTTTGCTGAACACTCTGTCTTCTTCCATCAGTCTTATGTCTCACAGTCTTACCAACTGCCTGTGTGGTATCTACCTCTTCACCACCTGTATCGCTGTCGTGTCTCTCCTCGTTCTCTACAGTCTGACTACCTGCTGATCTATCCCCACTGGCCCGTTTTCTTTTCCTCTGCCGAACACTTTTCCTCCGTCCCTCTGTTTTCTCAATGTCTTGTTCCTTCACACCGGTCACCTTCCTTCCTCTCAGTCTCCTTTCTTCAGTCTCCGTGTCACAACTCTACTCCTTCCGTGTTGTAGAATTCTCAACTCTCTCCGCGCCATCCCTCTCTGCTCCATCTATTTCTATGTTGAGTCTCGCCTCCATCTCCTTCACTATATCCGTCAACTTACACACCTCCTTCATCAGACATTCCACCCTCAAACACCCCATACACCGAAATGTGAATCCGTCATCTTTGGTCTCTGCCCATGATTTTGGACAGCCAGACAACGCAAAATCCACCCAGCTCTGGCAGTCGTTGCAAACTAGGTGTCGTTTTGCCCTGAGTTGCTGCTTGCAAGGTGCCATATCAGAATTTATTTATGTTCAAAGTAGTTTGACTACTTTGAACATAAATAAATTGCCCCCCTTCCTCCCATTACTGGCAAAATTCCTGACAGAATAACCTGTTCAACTCTCGTCTTCTTTAGCTTCCTCACTAACTGTCTATACTGTTAGCATAGATGGAGAAATGATGTCTACACCACCACTGCTTCTCAATCTTTCGCTCGCAATGCGCATTTCATTAAAACATCATTCCACACAGGTTACTTTTAAAAAGAAGTTACTCTCAACATCTACAATAATTAATCAGTCTCGTTACACCGTCTGGAATGTCAGCATGTATTATATTTATTTATATTCTGTTTAGTGTTATTGTTTGGTGTGCACACAGACAGACACACACACACACACACACGCAGGCAGGCAGGCAGGCAGGCTGACAGACAGACAGACAGACAGACAGACAGACAGACAAACAGACACACACAGACAGACCCACACACACACAGACAGACAGACACAGACAGACAGACAGACAGACAGACAGACAGACAGACAGACACATACACTGTCTGTTTTATGTTGTTGGTGTATAGCATTTCTTTATTCTTGCAGATATGAATGTCGTGGCGACTTTGGTGGAAGAATGTCCTCCGAGATCGCTGTCTGGAGATTTAAAAGACATCGCTGTAGCTGAGCCGTCCAGTGGAAGTGGTAAGTCTGTTCTGAATAAAACTTATTAAATTCTTCAATATATCTGACACACAGAGAGACACTCTGTCATAGAGACACTCATTATGTACACTGAATGAAATCTTGCGTAAAATTACATGTTATTAAATAATATGTCACACACAGGCAGGCTGACAGACAGACAGACACACAAACACACAGACAGGCAGTCTGACAGACAGACAGACAGACAGACACACACACACACACACACACACACACACACTCAACACACACTGTAAACTGTATGGAATCTTGTGTGTTATAATTACTGTGGTGAATGTTGTCATTTATTTTTGGTATATTGTTGCTGTACTGTTTCGCAGGAGATGCCAACAGTGAGTATCGAACCCGTGCAACACCGTCGCAAGAGATCGCGCAGAGCTGGCTTCACTGCGGAAGACGTAGCGTTATTGTGCCGTACGTATCCGATGCGTGGGCCTGTGTACAAACGGAATGTGCTAGCCGACGCAGAGTTCAACCCAGAATTGTAGTCGCTCTTGGGTAGATTCACAATGAAGCAGGTCACAGACAGGATACATGCTCTCCACCGTGCTTGAGTTAGTGAGTGAGTGAGCGAGCGAACACTTTTTAAATATTTGCCTTTCCCATATTGTTACAAGTTAAATACTACCCAAGTTCTCCATACATCGTCTTATTGTCATGTGGTCTCGGTGTCGGTCGATTCACATGTACAAGAATAATGTTGAAAATGCTATTATTAAACATGTGTACTTGTGGAATGGAGGGCATACACATGTACAGTACTACAGTGTATATGCCGAACACCTTAAACATTGTGATAAGCGCACTGTATCTTGTACATTGTACACAACTGGTTTTTAAGATTAATGTGGCAAGATTATTGCATTAGCTATTTATTGCATTAGAAAGTGTCAAAAATTGTTGAGGCATTGTTGGATAGTTTATACTATGCATCCATGCATGCATGCATGCACTGTGTCAAACCAGTTTGACTGCTTTAAGAACAAGCATTAAGCATTAAGAACAGACTTGTGTATTTACTGTATGTCTTAAACAGGCACAGAACTCACATATGTCCTAATTAAGGGTAGCCACTACTCGAAAACGCCCATATATCCAATAGGCCATATCTCTGTTAGTACTGAACATATCTTTTGGAGTACTAATTAGATAAATGAATAGTACATGATAATTTATTATGTGCAATGTGGGCTAATTTGCTTGTTGCCTTGTTGCATTTTTGCCTTGTTGCCTTGTTGCCTTGTTGCCTTGTTGCCTTGTTGCAGTGCCGTGACAATGAACATTTCTAGTGTGATAGTGGGGCGGCATGCATCCTTGAAAATTATTCTGAGCTAACAACTGTACAACTGCACAACTGTATGTGTGATCATGCAATTGTCAAGAATCATTAGCTAGAATACTCCTTTGTGCAATAAGGGTGGTTTTGGGACTGCAAGGTGAGGTGAGGTGAGGTGAGGTGAGGGGAGGTGAGGTGAGATGAGATGGGACTTTAGGTTTGAGCTTTTTTCATGACGTCTTGAAAAATGCTCAAAGCTGAACAACAGTCACTGAAGTCAGATATCCTTGCCCAAAACTGTCCACCTTATTGCACAAAGGAGTATTCTAGCTAATGATTCTTGACAGTTGCATGATCATACATACAGTTGTTAGGTCAGATGCTTGTAGAAATGATCAGACTATCAAAGATTAATGTGGCAAGATTACTGCATTAGCTATTGCATTAGGAAGTATTTTGTGTGTGTCAAAAATTGTTCAATGAGACAGACATTGTTGAATAGTTGATACTGCATGTGTCAAACTAGTTTGACTGCTTTCAGAACCTTGTACATTTACACATTCATGTTGTGCTTGTAGAAATGATCAGACTATCAAAGATTAATGTGGCAAGATTATAGCATTACCTATTGCATTAGGAATATTATGTGTGTGTCAAAAATTGTTCAGTGAGACAGACATTGTTGGATAGTTGATACTGCATGTGTCAAACCAGTTTGGCTGCTTTCAGAATCTTGTACATTCATGATCAGACTATCAAAGATTAATGTGGCAAGATTATTGCATTACCTATTGCATTAGGAATATTCTGTGTGTGTCAAAAATTGATGAACAAATTGATGCGACTATGTACAGTATAATTTATTGTATGTATTGTTATGTATTATTGAGGCCGCCGAGTCATTAGCAATTATAATTGCTTTACTACCTCATTGTTGGGTAAAATCCATTTGTTGATGAATTTAAATAAATTATCTGAATTGAATTCCATTGAATCTTATTTACTCTAGTCACGTCAAGTCAATTGACCCACACACTCACTCACTCACACACTCACTCACTCACTCACTATCTCATTCAGTCACTATCTCATTCAGTCACTCACTCACTCACTCACTCTCTATCTCACTCACTCACTCACTCACTCACTCACTCATGCTCTCGCGCACTCAAGCTAGACACTTTCAGCTGTCCTCTATGCATAATGCACTACGTAGGAACATTTATTCCATTCCTCTTACTCTGTCTATTGCAATAACCTACCCACCCACATTTTTAATATATATATATATACGGTAACGCCGCTAAGCACACGTTCTAGTGCAGGCATAGGCGAAGGCGAAGCAACCCTCTTCGATGTCCATCTACGTTGCTCTCTTCCATCTGTCTACAAGTACTTTGATTTCAGCGTGGTTGAATGCTTCCCTCTCGCAAACAAAGCATTATAGGCACCTTGCGTGCACAACGCCCCCCTCCCGCCCCCCGCCCCTGGCGTAAATATAGTAGATACGGTAATGGAGAAAAATTGAGCGTGACCAACACAGCCTCCCCTGCCAGAAATACGCAAAGGCGGCCAATCGTCGACCGGTGCCGTGTCTTCGCCGACATCCACAAGTCACCGATCGACTAGTTTGCCCGCCCAACAGCGCTGCCGACACTTAGATTTCACGTCGCAAATTACGCGCCCGCTAACCGAACTGTCGTGCCGGCCTCCATCTCTCCCGAGATAGAGAGCCGGCACAAAAGTGCGGCTTTCCCTCGTGTCAGTTCTTCGACAAAGGATCGCGGCCGGCCGGCCAACAGGTCATTCGATCAATCATCGGACTTAATGATGTCCTATGATACGCGTAATTTCCCTAATCTGCTCACAGCAAGCGCACGCGCAACTTCGCGGCGGCCGGCCGGCCGGCCGGCCGGCGCGAAGTCGAGACGGAAACACACACACACACACACACCGGATGTTGTTCCGTCCCGCCACTCTACCCTGGCACCATCTGGCGGATTATCTGTTCAGAGACGTTAGTGACAATTCTCTTCGCAAGATGTCGCTACCGAGCATCGACTTACCGTAAGCCGACGTCCGAGAGGCTTTCACGCCAAATAGCTTGTCAAAAAAATCCACTTTCTGTCGCAATATTTTTTTGCGTCTTTCCTAGGCACGCCTAATGCTTAACGGATGGATTCACATTTCATGACGCAATGCCGTAGTCACACGACATGTACACCCGATGTTGTACCTCATCGACGGGGCGTCCGCTTCGACCGAGTTTTACGATTTCCAATCGGCCGTTCAAACTTACCAATTCTACATTTTCACGTCAGACACAAGTTAAATCTCGCAACAAATGTTTCCTATACACTTATTCTATACAACAGCCAATTTTCAGCGCTTCTCTTGCAAGCAATCCAGTAATTTCGCATCCATTCCGATGAGCCTTATCGTAGAAATAATAACGACTGTTTGTCCCGTTCAAAACTCGACACGTTCACATTTATTACGCGTAAACGACTGAAAATTGAGTGCGGAAATTTCATGACCGAGCCGAAAATCCGCTCACGTATCACGCTGATTTTTATCCGCTCTCACAAAGCATTAAATCTTTCAAATTCCGACAAAATCAAACTGCGAAATCTACACGGTAGCCGTTGCTATGGCGACGCGCAAACAAACCGCTTCGGCCGGTTTGTTTTTACTAATTCACAAGAAAACACTGGCATTTCTGTATAGAACGTTTTCATCTCCTAAATTACAGTTCATAAGTAATTTATTTCGAAAAAAAACTTACTATTTCAAATCTAATTTACCAAATATACGTACGACTAGTTCCAATCGAAGATGATCGAATCCATTCTAAATTGTTAATACGTATCTATAAATCGATTACCTTACATCATTCCTTACTTGTTTATATAACAATTACTCACTTCCTGAAAAAAAAACGCTTTATATGTGTAACTTCAAGAAAAAGTTATTACATTTTTCACCGCCAGTCTAATTTGTCGTCTGCTCAATACAAACAAACGAAACGACGATGTAGTTACTCTTGGACATTACACGTTTGTCAGTGTACTTGATTATATATTATATTTCTTCCAACAAATTCTGCACACAGTATAGGCACTGCATGGGGGTAGGTAATACATATTCAGTCACCGATTGATAAACTGACCAAACTGCGACACGGCTGCATGGCTACACTGTTTCTCTCTCTCTCTCTCTCTCTCTCTCTCTCCCCCTCCCTCTCCTCTCCTCTCTCTCCTCTCCCTCCCCTCTCTGTTCTCTCTCTCTCTCTCTCTCTCTCTCTCTCTCTCTCTCTCTCTCTCTCTATATCTATATATATATATATATATATATATATATATATATATATATATCTCTCTCTCTCTCTCTCTCACTCTGTTTGTTTGTTTGTATGTCTGTCTATCTGTCTATCTATCTATATATATATATATATATATATATATATCTCTCGCGGTCTGCTCAGTTCGGTTGTTCAAGAGAATCACTACAAGTCCACACCTGTAAAAAGTTGTAATGCTGTTTTAATAGCACAGTCTACGACTATGTAAAAAACATGTGGCTTTAATAGCCAGTGCCAGCACTCTGCCCAGGTTGACACCTCAATCCCTTGATGGCTAATGTGTCAGTGGCAATAGACTAGTGATATTGAAAAGCTATACATTGGTTTTTGTTTCTTCAAATCAGTTTACCGGCTCAATTCATTGTTCATTAGTTGTGTCCCTGTTGAAAGTGTGCGAGCGAAGTCAGTTTAATTAGTTTTATGTTATATTGTTATGCAAATTCAACTATATCGCGCATTAATAACATTTGATTATGATCAGGATAATGTGTGTTAGCATTACATAGAAATTGCATAGATATATTATAACACTGTTTACAAATTTGACCCAATCAAATAAAATGTGTATATATACAGGGAATTGAACAATGCAGTACTGGCATATTTAAGACATGTATTTCACGTCACTGTTAATAATGTTACACCTCAAGATATTATTTGAGTATGTAAATATATATATATGTCAAATTTATCTGGTTTCTAATTATCATTAAAAAGCCGTGCTGAACAATGTTACAAGTTCAGGCGCCAGCTGGTGTAAGAATGGTTATTGTATCTTCTCTTGCGCACGTGCACCGTTTTGACACGCAGTAAACAGATTAAATGTGTTTAAGTGTCGCACGTGCGTGCGTGCCATCGTTTCATTGGTTGCCTGGTAAACGGACGTTGGCGACTGACAAGCGGGCGGGAAATTAAGCTATTCGAATTGCGCGGGCGCGCGGGCGGGCAGGCGGCCGGCATTTTGGGCATGGTATGTATTTGTTTTATTTGTTGGCAGATGTGGTGCGGAATTGTTAATGGCGAAAGATGGCTTCATTTATGCGTCACGCCGGCCGGCCGGCCGCCGTCGTTTAGTGTCACTATCTACTAAACGAATTAAGTCAGCTGCCTGTATTCGTGTATATAAAGAGTGCATTCATGCGCTTGTGCACGCAGACAGTTTCGTGTGCTCCCGAGAAATTGCCGAATCATCGATTGATCAACGCTGAACGACCCATCGATTGAGACAGACAAACGAGGTAAAATTTACTTACACACACACACCGGATGTTGTTCCGTCCCGCCACTCTACCCTGGCACCATCTGGCGGATTATCTGTTCAGAGACGTTAGTGACAATTCTCTTCGCAAGATGTCGCTACCGATCATCGACTTACCGTAAGCCGACGTCCGAGAGGCTTTCACGCCAAATAGCTTGTAAAAAAATCCACTTTCTGTCGCAATATTTTTTTGCGTCTTTCCTAGGCACGCCTAATGCTTAACGGATGGATTCACATTTCATGACGCAATGCCGTAGTCACACGACATGTACACCCGATGTTGTACCTCATCGACGGGGCGTCCGCTTCGACCGAGTTTTACGATTTTCAATCGGCCGTTCAAACTTACCAATTCTACATTTTCACGTCAGACACAAGTTAAATCTCGCAACAAATGTTTCCTATACACTTATTCTATACAACTGCCAATTTTCAGCGCTTCTCTTGCAAGCAATCCAGTCATTTCGCATCCATTCCGATGAGCCTTATCGTAGAAATATCGTTTTCTACCAGTTTACTTCGCTGGTTTATGTCTATATTAATTTCCCCATGGCCCGCCGAAATGTTCTAAGTAACGGGTTAGTTATTGTTAATGCCATCTGACGGAACAATTAGAACCATCAATTTTACAGTTCTCATTCGACCCGTTATAGACCGCCACCAGTAAAAATCATACTCGAACCATTTTATTCGAGCAAGTTTATTGCCCCTAACCCTAACCCTAACCCTAACCGTAACCCTAACCCTAACCAATAATTTTTTTTTATTACGTCACGCATGTTTAAAATAGGTCAGTCAGGTGCGCCATAAAACGCCGAGTCACGTGGTGTGCTCAGATTTACTCTAGCTGGTCGCTAAGGGGGTCTAATCGGTCATTTGAAGTCGTTTCTCAATACTTCCGGTTGTTAGTGTCGAAAATTTCTGGTCAATGTAGAACTTTTCTGGTCAGCCGCGAATTTTGTGGTTAGAGGCGGATAAGACTTCCGTGCGCAGAAGGAATTCCCTTCTGCGCAGCCCTTTCTTTGTAGGGACACGGAACGTCGCCGACTGCTAGTACTGGTGGGAAGACGCTTTCAAGGCGGCGGCGGCGCCACCGTCGCAGTTTTCTCAGAATTATAGGCCATCTTTTAAATGCAAGTAACTTTGTCAATTTTCAAGCGATCTCGCCGCGCCTTGTATCTTCGGAAAGAGCAGAGAATTCCCTCTTCGCCCGGCCGGCTGTCTTTTCAGCATTCAGCTCTCACCACTCGCCACTCAGCAGAATCTATTTACAACGTGTGCCCATTTACATTCAAACATTTTATTCCTTCAAATTTATCACTCTAAATTGCATGCACGCCCCAACCCCCACCCGCCCTGCACTTATATACGTGCATATACGGTATCCTAGCGTAGACCGACACAGATTCCCCTTTATTTCCCTTCCCCCCACCCTAAGTCCGCGACGGTCAAGCGACGCGACTCAAACGTGCACACTGCTACACGCGCACACATGTGCATCTCGCATTCTGCGCCGCACGTGCCACGTCGCCTATCGAAGCGGAACAAAGGCAGAGCTTTTAAGTGTCCCCGCTCAGACGTCAGTCAGCCAGCCGGCTCACTTTGACGTTTTTATAACAGTTCTTCGTGAAAAAATCGCAGACAACGACTCCCATAGCCGCGACAGGACTATGGCAGTCGTGTTCCATCATTAGGGCGCACGTTTTCCCCTAGGAACACGCAAAAATGCTCAAACAGTCACACTTCTGCCAAGTTTCGACACGACACCAAAACATCGCAAAAGTTGACTGACTTTGCTCGAACCCGTCACACTAAAACCCAACCCAAATCAACTCCCTCCATTCAC
>JAHLWY010000716.1:0-25000 GCA_020002185.1 Paraescarpia echinospica | reverse complement strand
CAAGTCGGACACGCGAATCGTGATACCGACATGACGGTCTTGTCTAGTTTGACCTCCGGGCGGAAGACTCTAACGGCGCGTGGCAGAGCGACGCCGTCGACCGACCGTTGACAGACTGAGCGAGCTGCGCGCGCGTGAGCGGCATGCGAGCGAGGCGTCGACGGCGACGGCTGTCAGAAGCAAGGAAGGAGGATAGAGGACCGAGTCGATCGATGAATCGGTCGGAGAACCAATTTGCAATGCGAGCCGGACCTGTGTTCCCGGCGGCGCGTATGGCGGCGACGGCGACGACGCCAAATGGCAGTGGCGTGCGCCGTCGGCGGCGGCGGCGACTTACGAAAAGCTACCTAGTTGATCCTGCCAGTGGTTATATGTTTGTCTCAAAGATTAAGCCATGTATGTCTAAGTACATACCTCGACACGGTGAAACCGCGAATGGCTCATTAAATCGGTCACTCTTTATTGGATCGTTCATCCTACTTGGATAACTGTAGTAATTCTAGAGCTAATATATGTAAATCGGTTCCGACCGCGCGAGCGGGAAGAACGCTTTTATTAGATCAAAACCAATCGGTTCGTCGTTCCGCGGCGGACCGTCCGATTGGTGACTCTGGATAACTTTGGGCTGATCGCATGGCCTCGAGCGCCGGCGACGTATATTTCAAGTGTCCGCCCTATCAACTTTCGATGGTGCGTGATAAGCCTACCACGGTCGTACCAGGTAGCGGGGTAGTAGGGTTCGATTCCGGAGAGAGAGCATGAGAAACGGCTACCACATCCAAGGAAGGCAGCAGGCGCGCAAATTACACTCCTGATACGGGGAGGTAGTGACGAAAAATAACAATACGGGCTCTCTTTCGAGGCTCCGTAATTGGAATGAGTACACTTTAAATCCTTTAACGAGTATCTATTGGAGGGCAAATCTGGTGCCAGCAGCCGCGGTAACTCCAGCTCCAATAGCGCATATTAAAGTTGTTACAGTTAAAAAGCTCGTAGTTTGATCTGGGGTCCAGGCTGGCTGTCCGCCGCGCGGCGGTTACTGCTCGTCCTGAACTACCTACCGGTGTCCTTCCGCGGATGCTCTTCGCCGAGTGTCTCGGGTGGCCGGACCGTTTACTTTGAAACAATTATAGTGTTCAAAGCAGGCGCGCTCGTCTGAATAACGGTGCTTGGAATGATGGAATAGGACATCGGTTCTAGCTTGTTGGTTTTCGGAACTCGAGGTAATGATTGAGAGAGACGGACCGGGGCATTCGTATTACGGCGTTAGAGGTGAACTTTTTGGATCGCCGTAAGGCGAACTACAGCTAAAGCATTTGCCAAGAACGTTTTCATTAATCAAGAACGAAAGTCAGAGGCTCGAAGACGATCAGATAAAGTCTTAGTTCTGACCATAAACGATGTCGATTAGCGATCCGCCGGTGTTGTTTCCATGACTCGGTGGGCAGCTTCCGGAAAACCAAAATATTTGGATTCCGGGGGAAGTATGGTTGCAAATCTGAAACTTAAAGGAATTGACGGAAGGGCACCACAAGGAGTGGAACATGCTGCTTAATTTGACTCAACACGGGAAAACTCACCCGGCCCAGACACAGTAAGGATTGACAGATTGAGAGCTCTTTTTTGATTCGGTGGTTGGTGGCGCATGGCCGTTCTTAGTTGGTGGAGCGATTTGTCTGGTTAATTCCGATAACGAACGAGACTCTAGCCAATTACATAGCGCGTGTCGTTCCTTCGTGAGCGCGCGCCGACTTCTTAGAGGGACACGTGGCGTTTAGCCACACGAGATTGAGCAATAACTGATCAGTGATGCCCTTAGATGTTTGGGCCGCACGCGCGCTACACTGAAGGAATCAGTGTGTGTTCGCCCTGGTCCGGAAGGATCGGGTAACCCGTTGAACCTCCTTCGTGCTAGGGATTGGGGCTTGTAATTCTTACCCATGAACGAGGAATTCCCAGTAAGCGCGAGTCATAAGCTCGCGTTGATTACGTAACTGCCCTTTGTACACACCGCCCGTCACCACTACCGATTGAACGGATTAGTAAGGCCCTCGGATTGGACCCGTCGGACCGGTGGCCGAGAAGACGGCCGAACTTGACCGTTTAGAGGTCTTGAAAGTCGTAACAAAGTTTCCGTAGGTGAACCTGCGGAAGGATCATTACCGAATCGAACGCAGTCGATTCTTTGTCGTGCCTTTTACGGTCGCAAAAGTCGCAAAACCGAACAGGTCACGCGAGCGCGTGCGCTCGGTCTGCTGCCTCGTGGCGACGACCGTCCGCGCCATATTGACTCGATCTTGACATTTTGGCGGGGTACCTGGCCCGGACCGTCACCGACCAACCGCACGATGGCTGACGCTGGTGGTGCGTCCGGGGGTAGCTCGAGGGTGGCGAGGTCCAATGAGATCGTTCTCGTGGGCGGCCGCCCAGCCGCATCACCACTCGGCGCCGTCTCTTTCACTTCGTGAAATCTACGTGCGTAAAGCAATCGCCGCGACCGGCTCGAATGCAGGTGGCTCGCAGCTCGCTCGAGTACTCCTCCGTTGCGCCGCCAGCCGGACGTTCGATTGTGCAGCAACGTATCATATCATATCACCGTTCGATCTGAGATCAGACGAGACTACCTGCTGAATTTAAGCATAAGGAGGAAGCGAAAATAACCAGGATTCCCTCAGTAACGGCGAGCGAAGCGGGAACTGTGGTGTATTGGACGGCCTTTGGCGCGCGACGCGAGCGTCCAAGTCCCCCTGATCGGGGCTTCACCCAGAGAGGGTGTCAGGCCTGTACGGCCCTCGCGTCCGCGTCTCTGTGTGTCCTCGGAGTCGGGTTGTTTGGGAATGCAGCCCAAAGCGGGTGGTAAACTCCATCTAAGGCTAAATACGGACACGAGTCCGATAGCGGACAAGTACGGTGAGATAAAGTAGAAAAGAACTTTGAAGAGAGCGAAGATGGGACCGCAACGTCGGCCCGCGGAATTCAGCCCGTAGTGCGTGCGTGCGTCGTCGTCGCGTCCGGATCCATAAAAGGTGTTGGTTGATATAGACAGCAGGGCGGTGGCCATGGAAGTGTTGGGCGTGGTGTATATATTGGACTGTCGGCGCACAACACGCACCCGGGGCGACATGCGCCGACAAGTAGGAGGGCCGCCGTGATGAGCACCGAAGTCTTGGACACGAGTCCGGGTGGAGCCGCCACGGGTGCAGATCTTGGTGATAGTAGCAAATATTCAAACGAGAGCTTTGAAGACTGAAGTGGAGAAGGGTTCCATGTGAACAGCAGTTGGACATGGGTCAGTCGGCCCTAAGAGATAGGCGAACGCCGTTCCGAAGCGGGGCTATGTCGTCGATACGATTCGATTACGATCAATGCATACATCTGCCTGCATCTATCGAAATGGAATCGGGTTAGTATTCTCGAACCCGGACAGGGAGATTGGCCCTCGCGGGTCAAGTGCGGTAACGCAAATGAGTGAGGAGACGTCGGCGAGAGCCCCGGGAAGACTTCTCTTTTCTTTGTAAGGAACGGACTCCCTGGAATCTGTTTGCCCGGAGATATGGACGTTGTTTCCGTAAAGCACCGCGCCTCTCGCGGGGTCCGGTGCGCTCTCTTCGACCCTTGAAAATCCTCACGAGACGGTGTGATTTTCGTGCCGGGCTGTACCCATATCCCAGCAGGTCTACAAGGTGAACAGCCTCTAGTCACTGGAATAATGTAGGTAAGGGAAATCGGCAAATTAGATTCGTAACTTCGGGACAAGAATTGGCTCTAAGAGCTGGGTCGGTCGGGCTGTGGTACGAACCGGTCTTGGCGACCGGCAGGGGCAGGGCGAGGCCGCAAGTCGAACTCGGACCGTCGCCGGGACCTGGCTGTGGACTGCCTCAGCTGCGCGGCGGCGTCTTCGGGCGCTTGTCTCTTCGGCCGGTGTCTAACAGCCGACTTAGAACTCCTACGGACCAGGGGAATCCGACTGTCTAATTAAAACAAAACATTGCGATTGCCGCAGCCTGCCTGGTGTTGACGCAATGTGAGGTAGAGGAGACGATGTGATCGGTTGTGCTCCTCCCCGCTCTGAAACCTGTTCGTTCTTCTGCTGGAGTTATTCGGCAAGTGACATTGCCATGCATAGTAATTGTGAAACTGTTAATTTGGCTATTATACATGCCACCAAAATGGTACTAATGAAAGTATGGCGAACACATTTCATATCCCTTCTCCTTCAACTACTCGGTCAAGAGGTTCTGTGTTTTACATGCCGAGCATGAGCTAGAAGGGGGATGCACGAGCTGGTATGTGTGTGGCGCCCTCTGTAGGAGTTGAGTTAATTCCCTGCAGCGATAATTTGTTTAGATTCACTGACAGGCCAAGTGTCTCATTTAGTCACACTATTTCACTAATTTGTATTATATATATATATATATATGTATACATATTTGATGGTGTTACAGTGTGTTATTGATTAACTTTACTACAATATGCTTATATTACTTTTCTTAGACTATATGACTATATGTGTTTATTGTTTGTAATTTACCATATTGCAGATTGTACCTCGCGACACGCCACACTACACCATCGAAATAAACAGCGAACGTTGAATCAATAAATAATGGTTTGTCTTGAAATCGTGACAACAGTAAACATAGCAAACCACCAGTAACACATATGTGACGCGGCACGCCAAAACCAGGCGCTTTTCGCAAGGCTCCGTTCGGCGCTTAATTAGCCGGCATACCCTCAAAATGTCGAAAGTGGGTTACCGACGGAATCAGTCAACAAAATCATCCATCTTTCCATATATTCAGAATATACACGCAGAAATAATGTTGAAAGCAGTAATATTTAGCATTTTATTCAAGCCCCTAATTAACTTCCGCGGCTGACATGTCTAAAACAAAGCGCATTTTTGATCGACCGTCTTCGCTTGTTTACAAGCGGGAAACCCTGCATGTTATACATGTTTGGAAAGCCTATGACGTCAGCGACACGTTTGAATGGAACCTCTTATTCTAAACCGATTAAACAGCTCTCAATTAACATAACTTATCCATCAACAAACTGCCTTTGTTGCTAAAGAGGTCGCGAAAACGTTCGCTGATTGGCTGATAGTGACTGCACGCATGCGCAGTCAGCTCGTAACCCCAGTTTAACCCAGTTGCATTGGCAATCCGTTATAATTTCGCTCAATCGTATACAAGTCCCGTTCAAAGTAAACTTCCGTCGTAATGTCTTCGAAAGAAGCTTATTCGGTGAAAGAAGCTTATTCGGCTATCGAGCTGGATCGTGCGCGAGGGAGTAACCTTGACGACAACAATTTAGCTGCCGTGATCGCCGATTACTTCGCTTTGAACGATTCCGAAGCGAGTTCTGATGACGGAGGTGCCGGTAGTCGATGTGCTTTGTTGACAGTGTCGCTGTCAATGTCAGTTATCGTCTGTCAGGTTTACATGTCATATATAGTCAGTATAATAAAGATAACAAATACTTGTCGAATACGCCCAGTGAACCTAATGATAAGACAAGATGTAGTCGGCATTAAAGTAATAATGTAGCTGTAGCCTAGGTGTAGGTCCTTACACATCTTAGACTTAGTCTTAGTCCCATACTTATACAGTGTTTGTTTGTGGAATATCTTTATTCAGGATGGCCCAGCTAAATACAGTGTACATTAAAGTATACACTGGACTTATTTACAGTGGGGTCCTCATACACTCAGTCACTCATCATACATAGACATACAATAATAAGATACGTGATGTAACAGACATACAATATAAAATTAAATTAAATAATAAGATACATGATGTAACAGGCATACAATGTAACATGAAATTAAATAATAAGATACATGATGTACAGACATACAATATGAAATGAAATTAAATAATAAGATACATGATGTAACAGACGTACAATATAAAATTAAATTAAATAAGATACATGATGTAACAGACATACAATATAAAATGAAATAAAATAAAGTAAGTAATACGATACATGATGTAAGATAGAGATAGCCTGCCCTCATCTCAGTTTGTTAAAATTACTCGAACTGTAATTAAATGTTGGCTTAATTTACATGACATGAGTTTAATAAACAAATTCATATGGCATAGTTAGTCCTAGCCTTAGGACCTAAGCTAAGATTAGGGCCCTGTTTTGTTCTGCATTCAGCCTTGTGCTTAGCTATACGATTTTTAACTGTCTGTACATAACAACTGACTAATGACATATATGCAATTGACATGCAATTCTATATAATCACATCTAAAAGGTACTGCCTCTGACGACTGCTCATTCAATGATTGTAGAATCTGATACCGACTGGGAGGAGCCATGCACCACTGCTGAGTTCTCTGTCACCGAGCCAGTCGACGCCCCCAGCTGATGTGGATGCCAGTGCTGGTCTTAAGGCGGGACGACGGTCGGAAAAAGACAACTGAAACTTTTAGGGATTGTAAAGGATATCAACATTTATATTGTGTATTTTTTGGAATTTTTCAATACATTTTTTCAAGATGTGGCGGCCATTTTGAATTTTAAATGGATGAGCTCCATTTGGAAACTACTTGTCATATATGCCTAAAATGTTGTATACAGTTACCTTATACAACCCTAAGGTGTACCAATAGAGTGGATTTTCCATTGTTGATCAAACTTTTTTGATGATTTTTTTAAAGTTTCAATATAGGAAACGGGTATATTGGCCTACATTCAATATCTATATTGTGAAAACATGCACTGTTTCCCACAAAAGACATGTTTTATGACATAAATTGATTTACTTCGGCTGTACAACTCACATGAACAGCAAGTTAAATATTTTTTCTAAATGGAAATGCCAACAACTCAAAATTTATTTCAATGTCAAAATTTTAAACAAAGCGCAGCAAGCGTATGACTTGTGGAAGTTCCACAGAAGCGATGCGACTGCTGCTGCAAGATGGGACCAGCTAGCACGCTGTGCCATTGTCCAAGCGGGCAAGGTGCAGTGATCAAGGGACGCGGAGAAGGCCGGGTTGAGCCCGCGGAGACAGGACGTGCCACATAAGTGAACCTGACACCATCTCACCTCTAAGATGACCCCTTAATTGTCTTAGTCTCCTTCCTTATATTCATTTTGTAGTGTTTACATGTTGCAATGGGTAATGTAGATGCTCTAATTATTATATATTAACCAGGTGGAAAGTCTGAAGATGGATCCGATTGATAATGAAAAAGTACACGTGATATCCGAAGAAGTGACACCGATGGATGTAATATGGATGAATATAAAACAGATAGCCCTGGTATGAAACATTGTGAGACGTGGTGATATGCAACTGAAGCTAGCATAGAAGAATGAATACAAGGGACAAATAATGTACAAAGAAACATATGTTTTTATTGGATATACTATACTCATCCTAATCCAAACACGCTGAATAAAGAACATTTGTCTTCAGCTGAAGGTAATGCTGCTGTGTCTTCTACTTTTCTCTCTCGCTCTCTTTCTGCAGCTCTTCTTGTTTCTTCTTTTTATACAATAATCCTTGGGCAACGGCCAAGTCGATCTAGTTGATCAAAAGAATGACGACAATAACAACTTTGTGCAATCTGTTTTGTTGAGCCGTGTTTTATCGTTGTTTTCTTCTGGGGGTCTTTCACGGTGCAGGTAATGTCCGAGTAGTGTAGTCCTACCTCGATTATTCGCAGCAAACGTCGATCATCAAAAACCAAGAAAGGCGAAGAAACCAGGAGCCTCCTCTTCCATCGCTACCTGTTGCTCCAGTAGGCGCTGACGTTCTCTGTTTTCTTCTTCCTCATCTCGCCGTCTCTTTTTCGCAAACAACATTATTCCGCAGGCGACTGAGGCTAGCAGAATGATGAAAGGAATTATGAACATTCCTATTGTTCGATAGTCAATACCACTCGTGTTCACCTTCTCCAATATGCTGGTGCAAGCCGCACCCGAGAAACCAGCCACGCACGTGCATGAAACTGAGTTTTTCGTCGCATCATATAGACATGTGCCACCGTGCTTGCACGTGTTCAGTTTCACACTGCACAGACCGCCGCCGCAGTCGGTCTTTTCACAATTGGAACCGCAATGAGTCTCCGGACAGACACACCGGGTAGTGTCGCTACCAGCTACGTATTCACAGGTGCCGCCGTTCTTGCAAGTGCTGGCTTTCTCACAATAGCGACCGCAATGAGTCTTCGGGCATGTACAGCTGGTACTTTCGAAAGCAGGTATGTACTTGCAAACGCCGTCGTTTTTGCACGGGTTGGCTATCTCACAATGAGGACCGCAACGAGTCTTCGGACATATACAGTCGGTAGTGTTACCATCAAACAAGTACTCGCAATTGACACCGCAATATCCTTCAGCACAGATACAACGGCGACTGTCGCTTATAGCTCTGTACTCGCATGTGCCACCGTGCATGCATGGGTTACGGCACAAATAAGGGTCATGGAGAGAAGGTCGAAGCATCATATAAACTCGCTTCATGATCACATCTGTACCTATATACGTATGTATGAATACATGTTGATAGTGTCTTTGCCCCCTCTCGTCACTGTGAGGCCCAAAAATTACCATTTTCGTGCATACAGGCTTTTCACCATACCACCATTTCTGGTAACCAAATTTTGCACGGCATTCTGGTGGTCCAATATTGAACGGTCTGTTGCTGCGATTCTTCAGGATACCTGGTGCAAAATGGTAATTGTCATGTTCGTTACCCACATGCATTGTGTAACTGGTCGTTTCGTCGTCCAAACTAAACCCGTCTGCCGACATCCCAAGAGTGTCGCCGCCATAGGATACGGATTCAACGCGTAATTCGCCTTTTCCACCGGGGAAGCTTTTCGTGAGTTTATGAACGAGTTCGTTACCCAAGTAAAATTCTGAACAAGATCCATATTGTTTCCCAAAGCCATTTTTGAATGCGTCCCATGTCTCATTAAAGTTTGTGTCGTTGACCATCAGACATCTGCGCATCCAAACTGTCCACCCGCTACCTGGAGCATGTTGGTCGCACGAAATGTGCATACTGTTTGGTAGAATGGCAACACCAGGATATACTGTATGAGGTCCGTCGCGACCCTTTGATATCCGGTAGCATTTCAAATCGATACAGTCTTTCGGTTTGCATTTATTCTCGCATCGCGTGACGCCGCACAGTAACAACGTCAGCAGCAAAACAGCAACGATAATGCTCTTGTCTACCATTGGAAAGTTTCAGGAAAGCAACATTTACGCGCCATCCTGGTCTTACTTCTTTTGCGTTCTCTGTCTGTTTACGTGATCCACAAAAACAAAGACGTGTCATTGTTTGCGTAATTTACGTACAGCTAACAAATCTAGTTCAGAAGTTCCGGTTTACTTACGATGTCCGGTGGCTCATACGATGACACGCTGATTCAACTCAAATAGTCAAGCTAGTTCGCGCGCGCTTTTAAAGGTGCTGACCCACTATCAATCACTGCCATATGAGTGCGTGCGTGCGTACGTGCGTATGCGTTTGTGCACATAAGGAGTGTTGATCAACCGCGAGAACAAAGATAAACTACATATATAAAAACCGAGTAGTATTGATATTCAATTCTTGGTTGACGGCGAATCAAAGGCGGCAACCCATTGATGTATACGTAAAGTTATGTATAGGGTCTATCAATAAACCGGTCTCTACCAAACGCAAAGCAAATACCAGCAATCTTCATGCTGATTTTTTTCTGAGTAATATTCTACCTACCGCGTAATTACTGCTGCGGCTCTATGTGTATTTCGTACCTCGTGTTATGTAAAATATACCGGTAAATAATAATTCCGTCATGCTGAAACTTTTATTGCACCTCGGCTGATGCCACCGAATGGGCGATTACTGTGCATATTATTGCATTTTGGTACATTATATTATAGAACCACTTACATTTCAAAAAACATTTATTATGATCATTGTGTTCCCAGACAATGCACCATGATAGAATTCACATGTTGGCTTAGATAAAACGTAGTAAAAGTGTTTTGTAATTTAATCACACGTTAATCTCTCTCCCTCTCTCCCTCTCTCTCTCTCTCTCTCTCTCTCTCTCTCTCTCTCTCTCTCTCTCTCTCTCTCTCTCTTTCGCTCTATCTCTCTCTGTCTATCTCCCTCCCTCCCTCTCCCTCCCTCTCTCTCTCTTTCTCTTTCTCTCTCTCTCTCTCTCTCTCTCTCGTTATTGGGTTGTTCGGACGTTATTTTATGTTTTTTTTATTTACGGTATCATGGACATTTTGAATTTGTTGATTCAGCACAACACCCAACACAATTATACTTCGACTAGACCCGATTACAATCGAAAATACGGATAGTCTGATACAGACCACATCTGATTAAACCAACATCGACTGGTCTGGTCTGGTCTGGTCTGGTCAGGTCAGGTAATATATGCACTGATGTTGTTTGTGCTGTTGGCCTAGACTCTTCTCTATGCTGACCGTTATGCTGAAAGTCTCTGCGCTCTGAACCAATCGTGTAGTAAGATATTGAAGTTCGTCAATGCTGCCGACCATGAAGGAAAAGGAGCTGTGGTGGTTATGTAGAGTGTCCTGTATGATCTTCTCTAAGAACATATGTTAAAGAGCACTGGAGTGAGCAAGCACCCATGTTGAACACGCACTGTTGTTCTAAGGTATTCCCCGATCTGGTTGCTCACCAGGACTGCACTACGGCATCTTTATAAAGTGTTTCTATGATTTGAATATGTCATTCCTCGATGCTGAATCATCTGAGGACCTGCCATAGTCCATCGTATCAGACTACGTCAAACACGTTTTTGAAGTCTATGAAATTGTGAAAAATATATCGCTGTGTTTCTCGATGACGACTGTGCTGTTGACGATGTGATCGGTTGTGCTCCTCCCCGCTCTGAAACCTGTTCGTTCTTCTGCTGGAGTTATTCGGCAAGTGACATTGCCATGCATAGTAATTGTGAAAATGTTAATTTGGCTATTATACATGCCACCAAAATGGTACTAATGAAAGTATGGCGAACACATTACATATCCCTTCTCCTTCAACTACTCGGTCAAGAGGTTCTGTGTTTTACATGCCGAGCATGAGCTAGAAGGGGGATGCACGAGCTGGTATGAACAACAGAACTAAGTTGCCATCGTTATGCGAGACAAGATGGGCCAGTCGTACAAAAGCACTGTACACATTCGAATCTGCATTCACTCTTGTAATCACTTTCTTGGATTGATGAGGAGGGTGACGATGGGAAAGCCAGAAAATACTTATAGTCCATCAAAAAGTATGACTTCATTCATAGATATGTCGAATACCCTGGATTAACCACTTCCCCACTTAACCGCTCATGTCATACTGCGCATGTCGTTTTGTCGTGAGGCATCACATACTTCCGGTTATGGTTGGATGCACGTAAACAATAGCACACCAGCATACTAATTAATTAACATCGACAATGCCTCGGTGTTCGGCAGAGAGTTGGCGTCGGCCATGGCAGCACAACGGTTCACAGAAACCCCGTGGCATGGGAGGCCTAATGTGCGCACCCGTGTGTCGCAGGATCTCAAAGAAAGTGCTCGTTCGTGTGGATAAAGTCCAGCCTTCACTCGAACCGAAATATACGGGTCCCTTTCGTGTTGTGCGCCGTTGGGGAAAATGTTTTCGAATACACTTCGAATACAAGGATGACAATATGTCTGTTGAAAGATTACGTCCGCTTTACGAGATGGACACCAACTGTCAGACCCGACAAGTTATCGGCAAGACGGACAATTCTAAAATAACAAATGGAGGGAAAAATTGTGGTCGTTCTAGTCCCACGGGAACAGTGCTTAAACCAAACCGATTGGGGATCGGTTTGGTAAATTGATCGTCAAGAACGTTAACACGTTTTGTTTCATCATCGCTATGATAGTGTATATTGCTAGTAATTAGAACGAGCTAGAAGTGGTGACCCTGACGTGATATTTGCGTAAATACTCCATATGCATTTTTGGAGACACAGAGGTGAGACAACAGCAAAAGAATCAATTACTTAGTCCTTCCACAAGTTTGCTCAGGCTCGTCACGGCTGAGCGCACACCGGCACTCCGGCACTCCGACACTCGGCTTGGCCATGCGCGTTTCAAGCTTGATCACCCACGCCTGCTTTGTCCGTCGCGTCACGGTAAACTGCACCAACAGCGAAGGCTGAGTGTTTACAGACGGTTTTGTCGCATCGGTCGTCGCAAAGAGACGCATAACGATTATCGCTACCCGGTTTGACAGTGTGAGAGGGGAGAGTGATGCTCGGGAAACCATACAGGTCCTTCTCAAGAACATGTTCGGAGCTCTCGACAAGTTTCGCGAGCTCGATTGTCAGCTCTTGCCGTTGTTGGAGGCTGCAGAAGTGAGCGGTGCGCCCTCAGGGAAACGGACCGTTCTTCAGGACATTGATATGTCTGAGACTTACATCACCAAGGCAGAAGATGTTATTTTCGAGCAAGCCGCTACATCCTGCTCCTCCACCCGCGGTGACACCAGCACTTGCCACGTCGAGCGATTCGAATGGATACAAGATATCTTTTCGTTCGATGACACACGACAACTGCCGTCTATGGTTTCAACAGCTAGAGGATGTCTTCAGTGTGCAGGGTATCACATCGCAAATCAACAAGTTTGCTGCGCTTACTACCCTGCTGTCGGAAGAAGAGGCTTTCGTGATCCGAGATCTTACGATGATGGGGGAGGATCGTCCGGAAAACGTTTTCGACGCGGCGAAGACTCTCTTCGTTGATCGATATGAACCAACCGTACACCAGAGAATGACGCGAGCAATGACCATGGGAGGTATCGCAGCAGACGAGAAACCATCTCAGTGGATGGCTCGACTCCGTCAAGTCGGCGGTAGTTGGGACCGAGAAGATGTAGAATGTTGGGCTCTTCTAAGTCGGCTGCCGGCATCGCTGCGTACGAGTTTTGAGCTTCCCACACCGCAGCTCTCTATGGAAGAGCTTCTGCAAAAGGCCGACACGCTGTATGTCACGCTACCCACCACGACGATAGCCACCACCACAGAAGTTCCTCCCGAGCTAGCATCTACAGTCCACCCGGGAGATCTTGCGGCCGTCAACGCCATTGTGAAAATACATACTGGAAAAGACGGTTCAGACAAAAATCCGAAGAAGGGACAAGTTTGTTGGCACCACAGGAAATTCGGCGCCGAGTCTCGATGCTGCACCGGGCCACCCTGCCTGCGATACCGTGCGAACCTGGAGGCGGGAAACGAAAGGGGCGGTCAGTAATCGGCGTCGTATCTGGGTCGCCTAAAGAACAAATGAAATAACTCCTCTTCACGGCCGGATATTTGATAGACTTTTGTTCAGCGGTCTCCGTTCTACCGCCGACCCCAGAAAAAAATGTAATCCCAAACCAACTGAATATATCCTGTGGTCTGCGAACGGGCAACGCATCCGTGCATTTGGCTGGCGCAAGTCAACCTTCATACTTATGGACCGAACATGCTCTTATGACATTATTGTGGCAGATCCATCCCATTTTGGGAATGGATTTCTTCCAAGAGGGAGACGGAAAACGCATCCTGATAGACCCGTTCAAACGATGTCTAATCGATCGCGTTATCTTGGACGAGCGTTCAGTTGAAACGGCGTGCTCATCTGTTTATTCCGTGACTCCTGCCGCTGATCGCTGTGCGGAATTCAACGACGACTAATATGCTCGACTGTGGAGGGATTTTCCTGAAGTCACCGACCCCAGTATGAGCAAAGTGGTTACCATGACTACGCCTCTGCACATTATGACGGAGGATGCACCGGTATACACGCCATGTCGGAAACTTCATGGCGAGAAGAAGGTTCAAGTCGAGAAACAACTCCGACAGTGGGAGAGAGAGGGGGTCATTGAGCGATATGAATCTAGTTGGGCATCTCCGATCCATGCAGTAAACAATGTATATGACTCATGGCGTGTACGCGGAGATTTTCAGCGACTAAACAACATGACAAAATTCGACAGATATCCGCTTCCGGCATTGACAAATTTCAACGATCGGTTGGCTGGTTGCACGGTGTTTAGCAAGGTCGACCTTCGACAGTTTGCTGTCCAAATAACGGATAAATATGAAGTACTCTGCAGAACACGTCTTGAGGTTTACTGGCAACTTACGAATGGACTTTTTTGTGCTGACACCACAACATGTGTTTTCAGCAATAACACTAGGCCGATGTCAAGATCAAGTCAATCACCCACAAAGAATGACGGTTGTGCTTAAGTTTAACATAAGTCCATAATCCTGGGATAGGTGTATGGTGACATGGCCAGATACATCACAGGTATCTAAATGGATTTTGAAGGTAGTGTTTAAACTGCCAATTCAAAACTCAACAAAGCATCAATGTAAAACTGTCTGGCATACAAAACAACTTTGCTAAATAAATATCATCTTTAGTGTCAACATTTAAACATTTGTGTAATCCAACAATCGCTGAAATTCGCGCATATTGCATATATGCTATGTATCTCCAAGTAGAAAAATAGTCATGGACAAAACTATGTAATGCATACACTATTAAGGGCACATGGAAATATAGTAGAGCAGATATGCTGACGAAACGACAGACAAATGCCAATTATGACAAGAATCACAATCAGACTGACTGGCATACCAAACATAGTACTTCTCATCATTGCAGATTGCTCCATACTTCGACACAAATGTGTGAGCAGAGCATGTAGTGCAATGCGGATGATGCCCAGCAATTATGTATCATATACATTACATCCCAGTTGGCAACTGTCAGAAGAGTATATATTGTATGTAGTAGGTATTTTAACGACATCCTCAAGCAACCAATAAGGGAGCTCAGAATATATAGCCGAACCACTCAGAAGTTGTTTCATTATTTGCTACAATGCACAAGGTCATTCGTTTCCGGTGGATAGGTAATCATCAGCACCGAAGATCAGATAGTTGTGGCCACAGTCATAGATGCGGGAACGGGGGGGGGCAAGGGGCAGCTGTCCCCTGGAATTGGGTAGACCTATTGTTTTCTGCCCCCCCCTCTCTTGCCAAATCTTCATCTGCCTGGCCTTGGACATTATGGTTGGAGCCCTCAGTATGGAAACCATGCTGAACTCCCAGAGGCACCGATGCAATGCCAAGACCTAGTGCACTGTGGTTGCAAATATAAGTGTAGTCCAATTTATAAATTATTTTTCATGTATATGTATGTTGTATATGTAGGTTGTGAGGTATACTATGGTTGGGAATATAACTGAGTACAATTTTGCAACAGCCTGATAGGTTGTAATCGTGAAGACACGTACCATAAGCCAGGTATGGATTCCTAAACCCAACTCACGTTGAAATCATGTTCCTAGAACATATATATAATACTATGCCTGGCAGCCATCTTGATATTCTGTGTAACTACCATTTGATGGTTGTAGTCTATTTATATTTATTTGCACTTGTATTACCAAAATGCGAAGATCACAAATATGATTAATACAGCAGCGACATGTTTGAGATATTTGTTGTCTGAAATTGAAGTTACTATCAAAGAATCACTCCTAGATTACGCACCGAGGCGTGATATACTGATTCAAAATACGCGTAGGGAAAAAAATTAAGTTTACTACGCTGCATTGGAGTACCAGTAATGATCAATTCAGTTTCATTTGCATTTCAACTTGCTGTCAGTCATCCAGTGGAAGATATCTTGAAGGTAATCGCTAAGTTGATTAACTATCTGACTTATGTAAACAGTACTGTCAAGTATTCAATGCATTACTTAACAAACATGCACCTATAAAATCCAAATGTGTGCCACCGGCTCCATGGATGACTTCCGAAATTATATTATCTAAAAGGCGTCGTCGTTATTTAGAGCGTGTGTGGCACAAATCGCGCTAGCCATTAGATAGGTCGCGCTATTCTAAGCAATGTCACCTCTGTAACAGACACATGGCCAAAGCTAAATCAATAAACAAATATGGTCATAAATAAGTCTGATAACCCGCATCAGTTATGGAACTGCATCAATAACATACTACACAGACGGTCTACTCCATCGCTACCTGATCATTTGTCGAAATGTAGATTTAACAAGATTGCCACCCAGATAATTAACTCAAGGTGACAGGTGGACAAGGAAGCCCTTTGGCTTATCGAGAGTCCGACCCTTTTATCTATGTGTATCCCACCAGTCTGAGGTATGTGTCGATTTTATTTTTAAACATATTCACGCTACTAGCACCCACACAATCAGCAGATAATCTGTTCCATTAATTTACAGTCCTTTGTGAAAATTAAAACTTTCTTATATCTAATCTACTCTGCTCCTTTGCTAATGTAACTTCATGTCTTCTAGTCTTTCTATCTTTCTTAATTGAAAAAAATATATTTCTATCAATATTTTCGTGTACCCAGCCCCTATTTCTATCAATATTTTCATAACCATTCAATATTTTAAACACTTCTATCTGATCTCCTCTCAATCTCCTGGTCTCTAGTGTTGTTAAACCACATTTTTAGGCGTATTTCGTAACTAAGATCCCTCAGTTTTGGTATAATTTTTGTTGCTCTCCTCTGCACTCTTTCTAGCATATCTATGTCCTTCCTGCGATATGGCCTCCACACTTAAATACAATATTCTAAATGAGGCCTAACTATTGTTTTGTACAGCGGTATTATTAGCTCTTTTTCCTTATACGTTATGTTTCGCCTAATTAATCGAAGGATTTGATTTCCCTTTGAAACTGCAATTCCGCACTGCTCTGAAACCTTCATATCAGCACTAATGGTTAACCCTAAGTCCTTTTCTTTTTCAGTAGTACTTAGTACAGTACCCCCCATTGTATATTCTACCTCTTCGTTCCCACGTCCTGTGTGGAGGCATTTACATTTCCCAAAATTGAACAGCATTTGCCACTTTTCAGACCATTTGATCAACCTGTCAAGATCATCTTGTAAATGCTGTCTATCTCCATCACTTTTAATCCTTCTAAACACTTTTGTATCATCCGCAAATTTCAACACCTTGCTTGTTATTTCATCATCCAAATCGTTGATATATATTAAGAATAATATAGGTCCTAATACTGATCCCTGTGGTACCCCACTCAATACCGATTTCCAGTTTGAAGCCACCCCATCAACTACTACACGTTGTCTTCTGTCAATCAGCCATTGTTCTATCCAGTTTATTATACCGTTTCCTATGCCATGGGCCTTTAGTTTAAGCAATAATTTTTGATGTGGTACTTTGTCAAAAGCTTTTTGAAAATCTAAGTAGACGATATCTACGGGTGATCCCTCATCTATCCACTTAGTGATGTCTTCCAAAAAACATAACATATTTGTTAAGCATGACCTCGCTTTAAAAAAACCATGTTGAGATGGGTTTATCAAGTTTTGTTTAACAAGAAAATCCACCATGTGATCTTTAATTAGTCTTTCTAATAATTTACAAATCACTGATGTTAAACTCACTGGTCTATAGTTCTCTGACTTGTTTCTCGAACCTTTTCTGAATAACGGTATAATGTTTGCTTCTTTCCATTCTAAAGGAACCACTCCCTCTTCTAATGACAAGTTGAAAACTGTTGCAAGCGGTATGCTAATTTGTTCTACAATTTCCAATAGTAGTTTGGGTGGAATACCATCCACTCCAGGTGATTTATTATCCTCCATAGCCCTTATTTTCTTAGCTACCATTTCCGGGGTTACAATTAATTGTCCTAAATAGTCTGAATCTGCCCCCTTGAACTTAGCCTCTGCTGCTGGCAGTGAACTAATATCTTCCCTGGTAAACACTGAACTAAAGTACTCATTCAGGTCTTCTGCCATTAAGAATCTCTCTGATATTATATTTCCAGCACTATCTTCTAGAGGACCGACCTTATCTTGAACTTTCTGTTTGCTTCGAACATACGCACAAAAACTCTTGCTGTCATGTTTTATATTACTAGCTATTGTTGTTCATAGCTTCTCTTTGAATTTCTAATTTCAGCTGTAGCTTGGTTAAGTGCTTCTTTATAACTGTTGTAGTCTTCATCATTTCCAGTACATCTGTATGACTTCCACATCATTTGTTTGTACTTAATTTTTCTAATGGCTTCTTTCGATAAGTGTTTCTTTTTGGACCGTTTTCCTTGTTTTTTGAAGGGTACAAATTTATCGACTATGCACTTAATTTCACTCTTTAATACATTCCAGCATTCTGTTGCCGTCTTATTTTTCAGTGTGTTATTCCAGTCTATCTTTGCTAAATATTTCCTCATGTCCTTATACCTTCCTTTGTGGAAATTTCTCCTATACTGCTTTTTACTATTCCTTTCTGATTTTACTTTGATGATAAAATGTATCTGGTTGTGATCGCTACTCCCCAGTGGCTCACATATCTTGACATTGTCAACTAATTCAATCTGTGAGGACAAAACTATGTCTAACACATTCTCACCCCTGGTTGGTTCTAGCACATGTTGAGAAAGGAATGTATCTTGAACTAAAACTAAAAACTTGTGGTCCTCACTCCCCATACTCTGTAAGAGATTTCCATTGTATATGCCCGTGGTTAAAATCCCCCATAATAATACAGTCCCGTTTGCTTACTTCCCTTATAGCGTTTTGTATTTTTTCATTCTCTTCTATGCTTATGTTTGGACTTCGATAAACTAACCCAACTGTTAACGTTGAGTTTCCTGTAACTATGTTACACCAAACAGCTTCTTCGCAATCTGCTTCTCTTCTAATTTTATTTCATAAGCCTGAATAGATTCTTTAATATATAAAATAACTCCACCTCCCTTTCTTCCTATTCTATCTTTTCTAAACATTACATATCCTGTCAGTCCCAATTCAGCATCTGATATATCGGTGGTGGTCCAGGATTCGGTTATACCTATTATATGAGGGTCAATATCTTCTACCATAATGTTTAGTTCATTTCTTTTGTTTACTATACTCCTTGCATTTAAACAAACACATTTATATCCAGCTTCAGAAGAGTTTTCCAGACTGTTATTTGCTGATTCATTTGTGCTGTCTTTATCTATGCCTCCATTTTCAGGCTTTTCTGTGAGTCCCCCTGCGAATCTAGTTTAAATAGATGCAACCTGTCCCACTGTCAACAGATCGCAGCAGGTTCTCTGAGAAAACTGCTGCCCCTTTCCACTAAGATGGAGGCCATCTCTCATGTACATATCTTCCCTCCCAACAAAGTATCCCCATAAATCTGTGAATCCCACCCCCTCTTCGTCACACATCTGCTCAACTAGTGCGTTGATCGCCATCCTCTTACAGTTTCTATACGTTGCCCCCCTTCCTCCCATTACTGGCAAAATTCCTGACAGAATAACCTGTTCAACTCTCGTCTTCTTTAGCTTCCTCACTAACTGTCTATACTTCTGTACTATCGCAGTTGTCCCCTCCCGGTCTGCATTATTTGTTCCTACATGTACCAGTATAGACCCCCCTTGCCATGTCCCAATACCTTCTCTACCCTGTCAGTTACATGTTCAATCCTAGCCCCCGGTAAACAAACAACGACGTCCTTCCCCTCGCTCAGTGTCTTGTCCGTCTTTTTCATAATGGAGTCGCCCATAAACACCCTCTCTTTCCTCATTGCCCCTCAATCACTGCCTTAGAATAGCTCCTTCTTCGGTTTGCATCTGTCTGGTTGTTGTCTTTCCCCCCTGTCGTCTTCTCTCCTGTCACATTCTCTTCCGATCCATTCTTTCCTGTCGCTTTTTCTCTTGTCACCTTTCCTCCTGTCAGCGTCCCTTTTATCGACTTCTCTTCTATCACATTTGCTCTCACTTCCTTTTGTCCCTTCTTCTTTCGTCCCATCTCCTTTTCCTCTCTCCTCTCCCGTCCCATCTTCAATCCCTCCTTCTCTACGGTCACTTTCTTCCCTGTCACCTTCACGCTTGTCACGTTTTCTGTTGTCGATTTTCCAATTTCTTCCCCTCCAATCACCTTCCCTCCTCTCAATCTCCTTTCCTCAGTTTTCTTGCCACTGCTATTCTCCTTCAGTCTTGCAGTATTCTCACCTCTCTCCCTGTCGTCTCTCTCCATTCGACCTGCCTCCTTGCTAATTCCCATCTCCATTCCCTTCACAATATCTGTCAACTTAACTATCTCCTTCTGCAGACACTCCACCTTCCAACACCCAATGCACTGAAAGGTGAATCCTTCCTCCATGGTTTCTGCCCATGACTTCCCACAGCCGGACAATGCAAAATCTACCCAGCTGTGGCAGTGATCGCACACCAAATGTCGCTTTGCCTTGACTTGCCGCTTGCAAGGCGCCATATCCCGATCAGAATTTATTTAATAACTTAACTAACTTAGTCTTTATAAAGACTGTTTCCTGTGTACTACAGCACACTTTAGGTTACAAATTTCAGTTACACAGCCAACTATTTATCCTGACACGAACGCTAACATTACCGGTAGTGACCTAATTTAAATACAATCAATTACGTTACGTTAGGCTGCTTTATTTATTTAGGTTACGCCGCCCGACTATCGCCCTTGCTTAATTTTAACAACAATGCTACCTAATCAAAATATCTAGCAAGTACTGGCTTACACAGATATTATCTTATGTAAGTAGTTTGATGGTTGTTACTTTATCTCCTATATATTCTACCACATAATCAGGTTTGTTAAATCTTGTTTACAACTTATCGAAGGCTAAGCCTAAGTGAGTTACCCTATTATCACTCACTATACTAAGGTGTTCTAAAATACTTTAACTAACTAACTTTAAGCACAACTGCTACTCAATATATGTTTATTGCAACTTTATGAATTATATTATGGCAAGAATAATACTTATCAATCAGTAATTCCACTTGTTTATCAACTTTTCTGCACCACCAATTTCTACGATCTATCTCCGCCAAATATAGCCTCGATTCTTACTAGTGGCCCAACAAATATGAACAACAATCCCCTATAACTGGGGCAGGCCCAACAAATATGAACAGCATGTCGTTGCTGTCTCCTTTTGGTGTCAATTCCAGCAAGTTCGTTATTCACAAAATAATGCGGTCCTGGTTGGTTTGGCGCGAAGAATTGTTTCGCAATCCGTAAACGTCCCGAATTGACATGAAATGCGAGTAGCACTCATAACTGTCGCGACTGCACAGTTTCGCTGACAATGTGTTTGTGATGTGCGAACGGACCGCCGCTCGATGTATCGTGTTTCACAGCGAATCGTTTCTCCAAGTGTGAAGTTCACGTCAACCTCTGAATCATTTCACGGAAGCGGGCAAGATTTAAAGAAGTTCAGTTACTTACGCATTCAAATGTTTATGAAGACGAGACGGCGTTTTGAAGGCTCGTTGGGTACAGTAAACAAACAGTCCAATGTGCTTACAAATAAACGTCTGACATTTGAGATAAAAGTGGGCAATACAATATATCTTCGTTAACTGAAAGTCGGAGGAACCGAAACCATATTTCTTGTTAGCCTCGTGTTTAAGTTAAATCACGAGTTTACGTAAGACGTATTATCCTCCTCCTTCCGAGTTTTGATTGGTTGATTGGTATTACGGTTATCGAAGTTCCAGTTAGTTAAGTAGTACTGTGTTTTTTTCGGACGGGACACAGTGACACAAACGTGTATTTGGCGTCAAGGCCAAGGGAAGTAAACTGTCTTGATGACGGCCTCAATCCTATTATACTCAAGCCTCATAATAAGTGCACATGACATGGTATAATAATAATGATGATAATAACGGTATTATTATATCGCGTCATAATTACAAAAAGAAACATGAATGATTTATGATGGATCAAACATGTAAATCTGTATTTTGTTATGAAACAAAAGGGAGTTAATTCTTGAAATAGAAATAGGAAAGAGAGAGAGAGATATATATATATATATATATATAGAGAGAGAGAGAGAGAGAGAGAGAGAGAGAGAGAGAGAGAGAGAGAGAGAGAGAGAGAGAGAGAGAGAGAGAGAGAGAGAGAGAGAGAGAGCGTGAGAGAGAGAGAGAGAGAGAGAGAGAGAGAGAGAGAGAGAGAGAGAGAGAGAGAGAGAGAGAGAGAGAGAGAGAGAGAGAGAGAGACAGAGAGAGCGAGAGAGAGAGAGAGAGAGAGAGAGAGAGAGAGAGAGAGAGAGAGAGAGAGAGAGAGAGAGAGAGAGAGAGAGAGAGAGAAAGAGACAGAGACAGAGAGAGACACAGAGAGAGACAGAGAGACAGAGAGAGAGAGAGACAGAGAGAGAGAGAGAGAGAGAGAGAGAGAGAGAGAGAGAGAGAGAGAGAGAGAGGGACTTGATAGGATTAGATAGACAGCGAAGAGTCATCGCGAGGCCGGAACAAACCGAATAATACGCCCCCACTCCGCAAGGGATCGCGGGGAAGGAAGAACATGAGACACCGACAAAATGTCGCATTTTTTTGTTTCATTCCCACCACAATGACACAAGTTTGCGTGCTTCCACGAAAGTGGCGTTATGCAATCATCACTGCGGTATCTGTGTATCATGTTTGTGATAACAAAGTGTCGTTCTCTTCCTAGTTACATTCCACGTTAGGACAGGAAACCATTGTTTACGCTGTTACGTCAACTGGGTGATAGACAACGCCCCCTTGTGCCAGTGCGGCGGCTCCTCAATGGCAACTCTATAAATATTTGGTTAGCGCAGAAACGCCGATTGACTTGTCGCGCTTGAGAAGACGCCGTTTGTGGAGATTGCAAGTCACACTGAATTCGCCGATTATACTCTTGTTCCGTCTCAGAATCGGTTTAGCGAAATAATATGCATTCCTTTTTCCTACGCAGCCACGGCAACGGAATGTGCACTGTAATACTGCCTCATGTTAAGAGCAGAATGTGTAGGCGAAAATCTAGTAATGTAAGCGTGTGAGTAGAGGTTGTGTGGTTTCTTGTGCGGCACGAAACCGTCTTGTTGATGTTCCCAGTACCTACCACGGGGACTGTACACCTCAGGATAGAGGGTTATACACACACTGTATACACACATTGGAAGAAACTGAAACGGGGCGTCTATTGTCATTCTACAGCTCATAACATCCGTGCTTACCATCCCAACACATTACCCTCTAACGTCGTCTGTCCTCGACCAAGTCAACTTTCCCCTCTATAACATTAATAAGCAGCAACAATTTTCGCCTCCAAAACAAATTAATTTCTTCGAAACGATAAACCCTGTCGACGCACAATGCAGAACTGTCGCGTTTATATAATTTATTTACAAATGTCTGTGTTGCATTCGTATAAAAAATTGCCCACCGACCTTATCTACCCGACTAAAGGTGGCCGGCTGGACGTAATTTTTGCTAGTTATGAATGTTAGTTTTCGTCGTAAAAGCTGTTTTTTACGTTTTTTGTCAAAGACATACACCCGCCCGCACGCAAGCACATCCACCTCGTAAATACTTTAGAGTATGCACCTGGTGTCTATCATTAAAACATTGTAATGCAGCATTCTATAGACTTTAAATAACTGTCGTACATCAAGTGTGTTTGACAGAACCTTGGCTCCGACTCTGCAGGGCGTGTTCGCATTATCAGAGTACCATAGAGATCAATCGATTTCAAAGAGATTCCCACCCACTTATATTATAGTGGAGTCTGCCGTTTCGAAACTGGCCTGTGTTTTTGGAAGAGACATTATAAATGTCATTGGTGTCGTGTTCCTAGAGGCTATGACAGCGAACATAAATGAGAACACAAACGGGTCACGCATGTACCCTCTATCGCGTTGTTCTTCTTATATTCAGCTCATAATTCTTGTCAGCCGCATGAAGACCCTATCACACACGTTTGGCTGATACAGAGTTCTGAGCTGAACACGAGAAGACGAAGAACAAGAAGAAGAAGAAAGAGACAAGAAGAAGAACAACAACAATTTATGCTTAACCTGCCGTAGAATCACATAATGGTGATTTATATAATAATCCACTACAATTCGTGCTAGCCGTGGCCGGGGCTGCGTCCCGATCGGGCGTGTGAAAGGCGCAGAGCAGGCATTGTGATTGTGAGCAATGATGTCGCTGACTCCGTATACTTTAGCCTAAGCGGAATGTGTTTGGATGGATCGTGCCCCAATTTATTCCGATCGGTATTTTACTGGTTGAACTTGTGACCGTCATTAGTTACATAACGATGCCAAACCGTGTCAGTGTCCAAACGATGTCTTATCGCGATGTGTTCTTATCGTCAACCACTCGACAGGTCTACACGAACGTTGCCTTTCAGATAGAGAGGTATTATATAAACCTTATAATGTAGTCATCAGAATCAGATGAACGTATGAGAATTGTTGCCTCGAGGCACTACTAGAGCCTACTTAAAACAGCGTCACGTCTGGCAAACAAGTTAATTTTCGGTGACAGCAGCCACGGAGACGTGTCAAAGTCGACGTATTTATACATAATGACGACGTGCGCCGGCCAACTTTGACACGCGATGTTTTCGCAATACTGATAATTGCACTGCAACGCTGTTGATAACAATGTTTGACGATATGATTTCGGGCTTTGCAAATTTCATCAAGTTTTTATGTAACCCTTTAGCCATGTCGTCTGTTGAGGTTCATTAAAATACACGACGACGGAAGGACGTTTGGTGATTCACCATGATAGTATTATTTTAGCTAGCTATACTCATGATTCGGGAAAACAGTTAACCACCGAGCAAACTGCAATAAAATGCCAGGTAATTCGTCACAGAACGTCTTAATTTTAGTACAGTTGCTGCCTTTACAACGTCACGGTTAATGGGAAAATATGCATCATTACACAATTCAGGAAATGGTGTTCGTCACAATCTGAATATGGATGATATAAAGCGGATAACGTTTGGGGGCTAGAAGACAAGTTAATTATACGTAGTTAACCGCGATGTTACGTCTTATTGAATAGGAAGTTAGCACCGTTGGTATCTCAGCCAACGCACGAATCTCTTGCAGGCGCTCGCTGGCAATGCAATATCGTTCCGTTCATACAACACGGTGTGGTCC